>JAATLQ010020970.1:2773-30148 GCA_013421005.1 Heliconius erato x Heliconius himera | reverse complement strand
TTTTGTAATTCAATTTGTGAAATATTTATGTTTTTTTGTTATAAATTAACCTTACTTGCCGTGTAAAAATTTTATCCCGAATCAGGGGTCACAATTTCACGAACTTAGAAACAGAGCTAAATTTTATCACGAAATTAGGGTTCAAACAAGAGGTCCACAAATAAATTAATATAAAAATTAAACTTAAGTTAAAACACATAATTCACACATTAAATTACTGCCGAAAGACCCACTTTGATCACACAAAAATTTGCAAATTCATATAACCTTTAATAATATATTTAAAATAGTTTGAAGTTATAAGAGCCTTAAACTGCCGAAACCATGGACACTTACCTTAAAGACACTACGTTCACCGATCCCACAAAACCGATTCGCTAAAGAATTTGTTAACAAGTTAAGAGCCAAAAAGGTTATTTAAAAACAAAATAAAGTAAGTATAAATGTTTATTTAATTCAGAAGTATTTTACATTGAAAAGCGAATAAAAATGTATTAAGACACTAAGTTCACCGATCTTAAAACACCATTTCGCTAAAAATTTATAACTTACCTTGCTTTTGATAATAGATGCGGGATCAATAAGATCAGCAGTGGAATTGGTAACGCTCTTATCACCTGTTTCCTTGCTCTCGCTACTTGATACACTCCTACGAACGCTGAGGTTCCTTACTAGCGGTGAGTTGCGGCCGTTCCTCTTTTCCCTCCGATGAATGTATATATGAACAAGTTCTTCAACAAGATACATTATGAAGAAGCCGCATATCATCAGTAGAGACGCCAAGGAGAAATCAAACTCTCCCATCAGGCCCGATGCTGGAAAGATAATAAATAGTAAATTATTTTTTGTTATTAGATTTACACTTGAGGTCAGTTGGGCATAAAGTGTGACTGTAAGTGCGACAGATTGTGAGTTCGATTCCCACTCGATGAAATAAAATATTTAACATTTTCATTTCTTCGCTCTTGTGTCGAGCCAAAACGCGGCGTTGAGTTCCGCCATTTAACACGCAATGCCTCCAGAAATCGGCGGAAAATGGGAACAGAGTATCTTAACACTAGGTTCCCTTTCCAGCCTACCATGCCGTGTGCACAACGTGACGCTAAAAAAACATAATATTCCTTGACTAGAATTAGCTAAGTCGCTATTTTATTTAATAAGCATTTTATTTAATAATCATTTTTATAATACACCAAAGTATTTTCGGTTTTTCGTAAGAAAAAATAACGTAAAACTGTTGTATTAAAGCATGAAGCTCACATGTTTTCATTTACATTGGCCCAGAAATTAAGTTTACTTTGCATCACGAAATTTAATAAAATATGAAAGGTCAGCTCCAGGTGACTGAGCGAACCCAACCATACCTACTTTTACACATGTAATTACAACAATATATTTAGTAATTTATGTTTTCAAGCACTTTTAAATGTATTTATTGTTTTATTTGAGGACTATAAAACCAACCGGTTGTGGGTTTGATCCCCACTCGAGGAGATGAAATATTTATTTAAATTTATATTTCCATTTCTTCGCTCTGGTGTCGAGGCCAAGCGCGGCGTTGAATACTGCCACTCAACCCGAAATGCCTCCAGAATTCAGCAGAAAGTGGTGAACGGAGTGTCTTAACTTAACTCTGCCTACCCTGCTGTGTGCGGGATACAGCGTGAAGCTGATTTAATTTGATTTAATATTATTTACTGAGACTTATTATTTAAAAGTTGAGTCGTACTCGATTGATGCACAAGGATTTGAATCCTGACCTACTATTACAATTGTTTTTAATTTTCTTTTCTCATCATGACACTCCTTTCTTTGCAATCCATTTGAATTTTCGTATAGTGGAGACATTGCGTGACGATTTGGTGTCGAACAGAGTTTGAGAAATAAAAGTAATTAATTTTCTCGAATAGAGATCGCAACCAAAACCATCACTTTGCAGTTAAACGCGGACCCACTGTGCAATGGCTTCAATACTAATAAAATAAGCAGGATTTTTTTATTTAGAGATAGGTAGTTAAAGGTAGACGAAGTGAATTACAATGTTAGCCTTAACCTAAGTTTTTTTGGGGCTTACTAAATTCTAAACATTTTTTACTCCTAAATTAGGCGGACAGTGATGAACGGAGTGTGTTAACACTAGCTTTCCTCTGCCTGACCTGCTGTGTGCGGGATACATCCTGAAGCTGATTTATTTTAATATATTTACAGAAAATGTTTGCTTTTTATTATGCCATAGTGTACATGTTTATATATTGTCAATTAACACTTAATTTCTCTTATTTTATATTCACTCATTAATTTGTTAACATAAAAAACGTAAGTAACACCTATAACTAAAATTTATTTCGATTATTCTTAATATTGATTTTGCACCTCTGAAGCATGCCTAAAAATTCTTGGGCGAAGTCCTCTACCGGTTGGATTCCAAACTCTAAAAGGAGAAGTGGCAGACAAAAACGAAGATGGCGAAATGAGCTGGACCGCTACAGGCCTGACTGGATGTATAATATCACAAAATGGTCAAGATTGGAAGAAATGAGGGGTCTTTGTATAACAATGGGACAGTGCAGGTGTGGTTTAAAAAAACAATATAATATCAGCTACTTTCAACTAATCTGGTGATGTTTAAGTGTATTGTTTATAAATTATAAGTTTTATTGTTAAAATAACGATTCTGTTAGTCTAAGTTCACTTTGTAGGGCGAAATGGAAACTGCATGGTGTTATATTATTTGTACCTCCCATATCTCACGGGCCGTCCGGAATGACAGACTAACGTTCTCGCTATTAGAACACGATAAATATTCAATTTATGATGATTTTATACTGATTTACATGCCAATTTGATAAAATAATGAATTTAAAATAATATTAGAGGCCAGTCGTGGTGCAGCGGCAAAAGGTGTGGCTGCAAAATCGACTGGTTGTGGGTTTCCATTTCTTCGCTCTGGTGTTGAGGTTAAGCGCGGCGTTGAGTTCTGCCCCTCAACGCGCAATGCCTCCAGAATTCGGCAGAAAGTGGGGAACGAAGTGTCTTAACACTAAGTTCCCTCTGCCTACCCTGCTGTGTGCGGGATACGGCGTAAAGCTGTTTTTTTTTTTTAAATATTATAGACACAGGGGCACAAGCTTCTCTCTTGCACAAAGGCAAAAGCCCGACGTTGAGTTCCGCCACTCAACACGCAACGCTTCGCAAAATTCAGTAGAAAGTTGAGAACCGAGTGTCCTAACACTAGATTCTCTCTGCCGATCCTGCTATTTGCGGGATACAGTATAAACCAGATTATTATTATGATTATAGTTGAAAACGAGACGATTTAGATAACGTAATAATATGGTCCATGCGAACTCTTTCGTCCAAGTGGGCCATGCTAGCGAAGCCCCGAGTTAAACACTAGTGTAGTCATAAATCAGACTCTAGATGAGATCATAGAGGGATCTAATCGAGCGATCTTCACGATATTTTATTGATTTTAACGTAATAATTTTGTAATTATGAAACGGAACTATATAAGGAAAACTCGAATGCATGATGCATTTTATTAATTTGACTAAATAAAAAGTAATAAATAATATTATATTGCTCAGCATAGCAGGTTAGACCGATGGAACTTATATGTATGGACTGGATGGTTAAGAGACACACTGTTCTCAACTTTTCTCCGAATTTTCAAAGCATTGCGTGTTGAGTAGCGGATCTCAACGCCGCGGTTTTGCCTTGGTACCAGAGCGAAGAAATAACAATTTTAATAAGTAATAAGGCCAGTCGTGGCGCAGGGGTACAAAGTGTGACTGTAAAATCGACTGGTTGTGGGTTTGATCCCCACACACATGTATTGGCTCTTGTGTCGAGGCAAAGCGCGGCGTTCAGTTCCACCACTCAACACGCAATGCCTCCAGAACTTGGCGGAAAGCGAGGAACGGAGTGTCTTAACACTAGGTTCCCTCTGCCTACTCTGCTGTGTTCGGAATACAGCGTAAAGCTGATTTTTTATAATATGAGTTCTAAAAAAAATATCATATTAAAAATATTATGGTTAAGCAAATATTCGTTTATTATAAGCTTACGTGGTGGGCGTGGCTTGTATGCCAGATGTCAAGGTGAAGCTTTAATAATAGTATGACTTTGGTATGCCAATGCGGATATTGCAATACTTGAGAGTAAATCAATATAAATATGGTACAATACAATAAATGGTACAATACAAACAAAACTAGGTCATTAAACTTTGGTTCGATTGTAAGAAATTGGACAAATGCTTTTTTTTAGCTTCACGCTGTATCCTGCACAAAGCAGGGTAGGAAAGAGGGAAGTTGTAAATATAGGATTATGCCACCGCGTTCTCCATCAAAACACTTCCGTTCCCAACTTTTCGCCGAATTCCTGTGGCATTCCGTGTCGAGTGGTGGAACTCAACGCTGCAAAACAAAAATAAAATAATCATAGAAATGTGTAATTTCGGACTTAAATTGAATTAAACATGTGAATTTAAATATACGTTTTTGTTATGTTGTTGGTATTGTTTTTTTTTTAAATTGTTTTAACTTTAAATATTTATTTATAAATGAGTTAATTTTTTCTTACTATTTTCGAGAACGTTAATTTGTATTTTAACCTGCTTACAGTATTTTAATATCATTTTTGATTTTTTAATGGTTTTTTGTAAAATATTCCAGTATTTAGTTCTCTAAATTAAATTGGAGCTCCCCTTTTAAGCTAAAAATATATCATATCAACTTATACACGGTTTCGATAAATTATGTTGATGAGTTTTTCAAATTATAGATTGAAAGTAAAAGCTGATTATTTTAGCTTTACGTGTACTATATATACTGCAATAAGTTCGTCTATCTGTCACTAAACATTTAAGAGAAAATATGTAAGACTTAGAAGAATTTGAACGTTAAAAACACGAAAAGCAATTTATGTTAACCAAAACCGTTATTATTTCCTACGTCCACAATATTGATGAAAATATTAAACAATGTGGTCAAAATTAATATTTATATAATTACAAAACAAAATGTAGGTCGAAACTGGCTTTTGCTATTAGTATACTATAAAACTAAATTATATCGACAGAGTACCTAATGCCCTAATTTTTTTTATAAGTACCAGGTAAGCAACGATAAGGATATCATCATCCTCATCATTCTCATCATCGCCAGTCTGCCATCGTCTACTACTGAATATTTACTTTTTAATAGCCAATAAAAAGAAAGGCTTAAAATATAATCACGCTGTATCTCGTACACCGAAATTAAACTAACGAAACTTTTCTACCGAATTCTAGAGGTATTGCGTGTTGAGTGGCGGAACTTAA
The DNA here is from genome assembly GCA_013421005.1 of Heliconius erato x Heliconius himera. Taxonomy (NCBI): domain Eukaryota; kingdom Metazoa; phylum Arthropoda; class Insecta; order Lepidoptera; family Nymphalidae; genus Heliconius; species Heliconius erato x Heliconius himera. The sequence goes on along the minus strand of JAATLQ010020970.1, from coordinate 24,825 downwards.
CGCCGCGTCGTGTCGAGGCGTTCAAGAGTTAAATTGAATTCTGTTATAACTACATCCAGGTATCCAATATTTTATGAAAGTACAATATACTTGCCAACTACTGGAAAAGGTAAAACAACGGAATACTCGTACAGCCCGAGGCAAACTTTGCAAAATTACTTAAAATCTCCCATTTTCTCGTTTCAACTTGCATTCCGAATACCCGTCGAGCGAGTCAGTAGTGGGTTCGTTATTATAACGAAAAAGTCAAAATAAACTTTATTATTATTAAAATAGAATTCAATTTTTGTTGCTAGTATAGTATCTAGATTTAAAACGCGTACTTAGAACATTTGAAAGACTGCTTTATTGTATTACACCATCTCCCTTTTTATAGCCTTGGATAGATTTTAATCAAATTTTGTTAATACAATTGACAAAATTGCAAAAATGATTTTATTGAGATTAAATTTTTTTGTATTTATTGGAGTAGGTATATTGAGTTTTATGCTATTATGGAAAAACCGTAGAATAATATAAAATTTATAAATAGAAATTATATTTTTATACAGAAAATATAATAATTTATAGCACTTTTGTATATATATAGATATATATATATATATATATATATATATATATATATACAAAAGTGCTATAAATTATTATATTTTCTGTATAAAAATATAATTTCTATTTATAAATTTTATATTATTCTACCAAAGCTTCCGCCACTCAACACCCAATGTCTCCAAAATTTTGCGGAAATTGGGCTGTTTTTCAAATAAATATATATTTATATAGGTACATATGAGTATACTTATACATAGATAATCTCACATTAAAACTATCAGTTCGGCACAATGGGGACAGACGTTTAAAGATTATATTAAAAGTCTTTAGGCTTATTAATTTCAAATAAACTAACTTAAAAATCAATAACACCTCAAAAGTTATAATCCCAAAATTAATTAAAAAACCGCCGTCTCAAACGTTACAAAACAAAAGTAGTTTAAAGAAATAGACGTAAAAAAGTATAAATAAACAGACAACAGTACTAAATATTCATGTTGAATGTGAAATGTGAAAGATTTAGGTTGTCACTACATACTAGATCAGTGATTCTCAACCTTTTTTTTGTTGCTCATTTTTTTTTATATTTAACGAATTCAAAATTTGGCGGCACACAAAGAAAAAGATAAAAAATATTTACTAAAACACACTGCATAAATAGTTTATGACAAAAATTTTAAATATACGAATTTATTTTTTTGTGGATTTAAATATATATTCATGTTAAAAATATTTTCCTTTTTAAATTATATAATTTAATAATATTAACATTATTATATATTTGCAAAATTTGGCGGTACACAAAAGTGCCGCGGCACAGTGGTTTGAGATTCACTGTACTAGATCGTTCTAAAGCACTTTAGATTCAGGACTTGCGCCGTGACCCCGCATAAGTAAACTTAAAATGGAAAATCTCAATTATTTTCAACTTTATTTATATGTACATAAGAGCTACGTTACGAGCTTACGTTATTTTATTATCGTTAGGTATTTCCCTGTGTGCACTGTTGCATAATTTCTATTTTTAAGCGCGGCCGAGCTTTATGTAGAAAGATTTTGTTTTTATTCAAATGTTTATATAGATTTTTGTAATCGAAATAAAGAACAATAGAAATGAAATAAATTATATATATATCAGCTTCACGCTGTATCCCGCACACAGCAGGGTAGGCAGAGGGAACTTAGTGTAAGACACTCCGTTCCCCACTTTCTGCCGAATTCTGGAGGCATTGCGTGTTAAGTGGCAGAACTCAACGCCGCGCTTTGCCTCGACACCAGAGCGAAGAAATGGAAATATAAATTTAAGTAAATATTTCATCTCCTCGAGTGGGGATCGAACCCACAACCAGTCGGTTTTACAGTCACACTTTGTGCCGCTGCGCCACGTCCGGCCTCATGAAATAAATTAAAAAAGAATAAATAAATAAACGAAAAAAGAATTAGATGTTTATACATTGCACTTGAAAAAACTAGATTTGTAAAACTATTAAGAAATATTAGTTTTAAAATTGTTATAGTTATGGTAGATAGAAAATATTTTCCATTATCGGATACAAACTAAACTCCGATATAGGTACACCTGTAAACAAGTTTCTATATTTTGTATCATCTACACGCTGTATTTTGAACCGTGTTAAGACATTTCGTTCCCATTAAGACACTTAAGTTCCCCACATTCCATCGAATTCTAGACGCATTGCGTGTTGATTGGTGACGCAGCACTTTGCCCGAACACCAGAGGGAAGAAATGAAAATATTAAATATTTCATTTCCTCGAGTGAAAATCGAACCCACAACCTGTTGCGTTTACAGTCACACTCTTATGACCCTGCACCATGACTGGCCCCAAATTTCTGCATAATATTTTAAAACACTATTCACAAACAGAAGCATCTTGTTATATAACATTTAACTTTTTAATGGCAGTTATTTCTATAAAGGAAAGAATGCATAAATATAATTATAAAGCTAAGAATTTTGCTAAACTATAAAATGCAATACGTCTCAAGTAGGTAATTACAGAATTAAAAACTAACTAATTTCGCAATTACCCACTCGCGACGCGATCGATATCTTTGTTTAAAAACAAAGAAAAAACAACAAACAAAATAATACTTATTTAGATAACGTATAAAAAATCTTTTCTAAGTGTGGAATAACACTTTAAAAATGTTTAAAAAGAAACACAATCTTGAACTGTCGTTCGTTCTAATTCATTTGTTGATGCTGACTAAAATCACCTTGCACAGTTATATAAGTATTACATAATATAAACATTATTATGATGTTACAAACAGCTTTTGCTAAAACGGAAGCGGAAATATTTTTTTGCGACCACACTTTTAATAAAAAGTACCTAATCGTCTCTATATCAAACAAACATTGTATTTTAAATATATTTAATTTCGTAATTTTGATTAATGTTGCGTTCCTCCATTCTTTTTTTATCAGCTTCACGCTGTTATCCGCATGCAGCAGGGTAGGCAGAGGGGACCTTGTGTTAAGACATTCCAATTCCCAATTTCTGCCAAATTCAGGAGGCATTGCTTATTGAATAGCGGAACTAGACGCCGTGCTTCGCCTCGACACGATGGCGGAATTATACGGAAACGGCGGAATTAAGTGGAAATTCGGAATTAACCAACAACCTGTAGCGCTTACAGTAACACTTTGTGCCCCTGCCCCAGGATCGATCTCGATTGCTCAATATACTTATATAATAGAATATATGTACGAGTATAAGCAGATTGTTAAAAATGTAATAAAGCAACTCTACATCGTCTCTTCTTCTCCTCTGCGAAAGAGCGATAAATGAAAACAGTAAACAGTTAGCTTTTCTTGTGTTATACTAAAAATATCTTTGTTTTACCTTAAATATTTTTCCCTATAGAAATGGATTTATAATATCTGATTTCCTACTACTACTTTTTTACTGAATCCACTGAAATTTAATTTTTAATATAAAGATATTGTCTTAAAAATAATAATGTTCAAAATATGAACACTAAAAAAACTTAAATTAGTAAATAAATAATTGTATAATTGAAGCGGGCGAAGTCGCTAGTTTTATAACAAAATAAGATTTTTCTTTCAACGATACGCGAAGTTGACGCGCATCAATGGATATTGTAGACCGAATGACCTACTAAGTAATCGATATTGTAAACTATACTTCCTAAGAGCCCTATAGTAAAATAAGTAGAGCCTAAAGTACCTATCATATTTCATGCTTAAAAAAAATCAGCTTCACGCTGTATCCCGCACACAGCAGGGTAGGCAGAGGGAACCTAGTGTTAAGACACTCCGTGCCCCACTTTCTGCCCATTTTTGGAGGCATTTCGTGTTGAGTGGCAGAACTCAACGCCGCGTTTTGCCTCGACACCAGAGCGAAAGAATGGAAATATAAATTTAAGTAAATATTTCATCTCCTCGAGTGCGGACCGAATCCACAACCAGTCGGTTTTACAGTCACACTTTGTGCCGCTGCGCCACGACTGGCCTTTATTTCATACTACATTGAGATAATATACAAAGTAATTATATTTTTTTATTTCTATTTTAAGTACAATGTACGTAGAAAAACTATAATAACATTGTAAACATAATTAAAGTCCATAATATGTATTTACGTAAGATTTTATTTTAATATACTTAATTATTGCAAATCTAAATACCAAAGCGCAACTTAAAGAAATAATAACTAATTTTGTAATGAAATGAATACAAATATATCCCCCCCCCCCTCTCTCTTATTTTATAAACTCACTCTCTTATGTTAAACTCAATGTTAACATATGTAATGACAAATAAAGACTAACTTAACAGGCAATAAAAAAACCGCTTCACACTGTATCCCACAGCAGCGCACGCAGATTGAGCCTAGTGTTAAGACACTCTCTCTCTCTCTCACTCTCAGACACTCCGCTCCTCACTTTCCCCCGAATCCTGGAGGCATTGCGTGTTAACTTAATATAACGGTCATTAAAATAATAAAAAGATGCTATCTCATTCAAAATGGACGGAAGTAGCTTGTAAATACAAAAAAAAACTGTACTCAGATACCTTAACAAAACTATTAGATAACGCCAATTACTTAACATCAATGAAAATGCTATAAATATTTTCGCTTCGTAATTACATGGACGTTTTACACAATGGCTTCATATAAATAACTTATTTATGTTTTCGTGCGTACCTACTCGTGCTCGTGCTCTACGTGCGCACTGTAAGGTGATTTTTAGTTGCAACATTAAAGTTATATAGTATTTCCTTATGCTTAAATATTATTTATAGATATAAAATCTTCACTTTTTTTCACGTTCACGCTGTATCCCGCACATAGCGGGGTAGGGCAAAGCTCAAAACTCAGTGTTGAGGCAATCCGTTTCCAATAAGACACTTCCGTTTCCCATTTTTCGCAAAATTTTGGGGATTTTGCAGGTTGAGTGGCGTAACTCAACGCTGCGCCGCTTTACCAGAGTGTGAAATGAAAATATTAAATATTTCATTGTTTTCAATCGATACCGATAATACGTTCCTTCTGTCTATGCTATGCAGTAAAAGGGTGAAAATGATTTCATTATGAAAAAATATTAAAAAAAATAAAATTCGCTTCACGCTGTATTCCGCACACAGTCAGCAGGGTAGGCAGAGGGAACCTAATGTTAAGACACTCCGTTCCCCACTTAAAATGAAAAAATATTTTAATTTATATTTATATACTTTATCATATAACCGCGTTGAGTTACGCCATTCACAACGCAATGCCTCCAGAACTCGGAGGAAATTGGGAAACAGAGTGTCTTAACAGTAGGTTCCCTCTGCCTACCTAGTATTTTTTTTTAATATTTAATACTTTATTTTCATGAAACTGCTCGCCAATTAGATGAGTATGACCCAGTTTACAAAAAAACAACGTCATCCTAAGATAAACTGGGACTATGTAGAAATAGCACAAGCCCATGTCACTTTATAATAGAGGCGACCTATTTAACTTTTAACATAATAATTTAATGTTTACTTTTTCAAGAATATTTACTATACTATAGATACGTTAGTAGATAGTATTAGAAATTATAAGTAATAAATAATAGTAATCTTTACAGTATAATACAGCTTAATATTATATTATATACAGTTTTATATTATAATACAGTTTACTTTACAATAGTAATAGTATGTAAATACAGTAAAGATTTATAATCAGACATCATTTTAAATAACAGACCAGGAAGAGGGAACCTAGTGTTAAGATATTCTCCCATTACAACATATGGAAATTATTCACACTCCGAATTAAAATGGAACCCACAACCGTCGCGTTATTAGTCTCTAATAAAATATTTATTAATAATTATTTTTAAACTAAGCCATATGTTAACTTAGGCATACGCTTGGACGGTTTCCGACGCAGGTTCAAATCCAGCTACGTTCAAATTTTTATACATTTTCTCAATAAGTATTTTTATAAATAGTTTAATAGTTATTTGTCAAAATCAAAAAAAATATGACACACAAATATTTTAGTTCTTAGTCTACAATTCCTTGAAGCGTTCTCTACACGTGCCACTTAAAGTGATAAATTATAATATATTTTTTCTGTCTATTTTGAAAATTTGAATAAATTAAATTCAAATTATGTATTATTTACACTGAGTATAATGCTTTCAGTTTTGAGGCCAGCTGTGGCACAAATTGTGATGTAAACGCGACAGGTTTTTCGATTTCCGTTCGAGAGAATGAATTTAATAATTTAATTTCTTAGCTCCGGTCGAGTCGCGGCGTTGAGTTCCGCCACTTAACACGCAGGGCCTTTAGAATTCGACGGAAAATGGGGAACGGAGTGTCTTAATACTAGGCAAAAGTAGTATAAATTGTTTAGTATAAATTTGTATGTATTATATTTTACTTAATATGTTTTTAATTCTTTATTACAATTTTTGATAGTAACAAAATTTTATTGAAAAATCGAAATACAATATAAATCTTATAATATAATTTGCTTGGTTGGTAACAAGTCACAATGAAGAAAACTTTAATCAGTCATAGCCTCAAAATAAAACACGGGAATAAAGAAACACAATGAAACGCTGTTTCTGTTCAATTCGTCTCACTTAATGCGACTTTTTTCATGTTTTTGAATATGTGTTCTAAATATTTTTTTATAAAATATTGAAGCCAGTCGTGGTACAGGGGCAGAAAGTGTGAGTGTAAACGCGACAGGTTGTGGGTTCGATTCCCATTCGAGCCTAGGTACTCTGCTGTGTGCAGGATACAGCGTAAAGCTAAAAATATATATATTAAGTATTGAGAAGTTGTATACTGCCTTAGTTGTTGCGCGAAATTTGAACTGCATGAGAAATTATTGAATTACACTTTTTTCGACGCCGTCGTGGCGCATGCGTGTGACTGTACAGCGACGATTGTTAATATTTTCATTTCTTTGCTTTGGTAGGCAAATAGCGCGGCGTTCAGTTCCGCTCAACACACATTGCCTTGAAAATTCAACGGTGAGTGGGGAACGAACCGTCTTAACACTAGGTTCCCACTGTCTACTCTGCTATGTACGGGATACAGCGTGGAGTTGATTTTTTTTTACGTATAGAAGAAATCTAATAGCAGTGTTAGCCAAAAACGTCATAATCATCTTATTTTCTGACACTTTCAACCGTCACGGGGCGCCAAGCTTGTTAATATTAAAATTCAAGCGGATAAAGATCATCTACGTTTTGCACGCGGCCAAAAAATTTTTATAAAAAAAACTTTGCCGGTGTTCCCCAGTAATGCAGAATAAACTAAATACGAGACCATATCAACATCTATCCACCCTACGTTCCCCATTTTCCACTGAATTCTGAAGGTATAGCACATTGAGTGGCAGAAACGGAAACTTAACGCCGCGCTTTGCCTCGACACCAGAACGAAGAAATGAAAATATTTATATTAAATTATATAAAAAAAAAGAATCAGTTCCATGCTGTATCCCGCACACAGCAGGGCAGGCAGTGGGACTAATGTCATAAGACACTCCGTTCCCCACTTTCTGCCGAATTCTGGAGGCATTGTTGAGTGCCAGAACTCAACGCCGCGCTTTTTCCTCGACACCAGAGCGAAGAAATGGAAATATAAATTTAAGTTAATATTTCATCACCTCGAGTGGGGATTGAACCCACAAGTAGTTGTTTTCAGTCATACTTTGTGCCACTGCGCCACGACTGGCCTCAAAAATTATATCCTCAAGTGTGAAACGAACCCACGACCTGTAGCGCATACAATCACACTTGTTCCCTACGGCTGGCTCCGGTCATAGAACAATGCAAGCATAGAATTCTGAATTTCCTTTATAAATCTAAGGAATCTATTTATTAATATACAAGGCACGTATCACGTTTGTGAACCGGTATTTTAATGTTAGTCATTCATTATTAATTCCACCTTTTTCGGCGCAAATATGCGATAAACTTATATAGCGTGTGGATGTGACGTAGAAATAAAGTACAGTAGCCAATAACATGGTTTAAGGATATAAAATGGTAATGGTAGTAGGTTTGATTGTTATTGACCTATTAAAAAAAAATATTGAGGCCAGTCATGGTGCAAGAGTAGCAGCCTGTGACAGTAAACGCGACAGGTTGTGGGTTCGAGTCCTACACGTGGAAATTAAATATTTAATATTTCAATTTAAATAGGGTAGGCAGGGGGAACCTGGTGTTAAGACACTCCGTTCCTCACTTTCTGCCGAATTCTGGAGGCATTGCGTGTTGAGTGGCAGAACACAACGCCGCGCTTTGCCTCGAAACCAGAACGAAGAAATAGAAATATAAATTTAAATAAATATTTCATCTTCTCGAGTGCGTTCGAACTCACAACCAGTCGGTTTGTAATCACACTTTGTGCCCCTGCGCCACGACTGGTCTCTCAATTTTTATATATAAATAAGTTTCATGTTATATTTAAAAGTAAATTACTTTTCGAGTGATAATCTCATTGACTATTACAAATTACTTAGAAACGCGGTAAATCAAAATGAAAATAAATATAAATGATTAACATTACAAATTATTAATAATAAATATTGAGCGTATTTCCCTGACCTTGGTTTCTCAGTTGTATCATATTACCTAGACGCATATATGTAGGTACAGTATACATATCAATCACTGCAATCGTCAAGATGACCCTTATATGACCTTATAAGGCAAATGGAACTACGTTGTTGTCCAAATATAAACATAAAACATTAGCCAAAATTAAGAATTCAGATTAAAAACTATACGATACATCTTTAAACGTACAAAAAATATAAAAATTCGATCCATTTTTCTTGGTTGTGGGTTCGGTTCCCGAAATGAAATATTTTATTAACATTTATATTTCCATTTCTTCGTTTTATGCATGCTTATATTTTATCGAATCCCCAATATGGATTGAATGCCATTAACTCTTTTACAATAGTAAAATTTTTGTCATCGCCCTTAACATACGCTCTGTATCTGCTAAATACGCTGCTCAAATATATATACAGTTTTATTTACTCTTTTATTAAATTAAATGTTTCTTTCTTCTTCTTCTTCTTTCTTCTTCTATTAAACTAAATGTTTATTAAATTAAATGTTTCTTTCCGAAAATGTCGTACAATAGGTACGATATTGAAGTATTTAACTTTCCTGCATACTTTCAAGAGAACACCTCCAGTCCAAGACAAGTTGTATTGCCAATGCTGCAATTTTTATGAGAAGGCTTGAAAAACCGCGAAGACGAAAGACGTTTTAACTAGAAGGAGCAGAAGCGACTGTAGAAGCAAAACCGTCTGTAGAAAGAAACAAAGCCTTAGCTTCATATATGCATCTTAAACCTGTTCGGACATCTAAGATAATTAACTTCACGATGTAAAAACATCAAAATATTCAATTCTAAATATCGAGTCTGGTTAGATATGAGACGTAGTCTGTCAAGAAAAAAGTTGCTAGCCAGCTTCAAACGTTCGTTCGTCGTTCGTTTATTTATATAAATACAAATTTACACATAATACACATTACATATTAGGGATGCGCTCCTTGGCCACATACCATTTCCAATACAACTGTGGTACCAAGTAGAAAAAAAATAATGGACAAAGAGGTCCTTTTATGAAAATGGCCCTTAAGCATGTATAGCGAATACTTGGTAATTATGTTTCCAATCAAGAATTATTATCTTATACATTATGGCAGTCGGCAAGAGAAAATCTGCCCTCCGTCATAATATCTAGATGCGATCGGTTGAAAAGGAGGTAGCTTCGGTTGGTCTGGGGTAGCAAGATCTGGAGACTGTCGCACAAACCATAAACAGAAGTAATCAGTTCTACGTGCCCTATGTCCCTGATGAAGGATATAAGGAATACACCATCGTTATCATCACCAATATCTTATGATATTGTTGATGATATTGATGATGATATTGATGATGATAACGATGGTGTATTTAAATTAAATACAATAAAAAAAATTTTTCAAAGAAAATTACTGTGAATAAAGCGTAGGTATAACCTATACACGGCACCGGAACAAATCAGAATCGCTTGTTAATAACAATTAATGAAGCTCTACATCTACGTACATTGTAATGTACATATACTTAACCATTTATAAAGAAGTAAGGTAGGTAAATATCATTCACCTACCATGTTCTCACTTGCTACTCTACACCGTTATTCAGCTTCACGCTGTATCCCGCATACTGCAGGGTAAGCAGAGGGAACCTAGTGTTAAGACACTCCATTCCCCATTTTCTGCCGAACTCTGGAGGCACTGCGTGTTGAGTGGCAGAACTCAACGCCGCGCTTGTCCGAGGACAATTATATAATTATAGGATATTATTTGATTACAGATATTGATCTGGTGTCGAGGACACCAGAGCGAAGAAATGGAAATATAAATTTAAGTAAATATTTCATCTCCTCGAGTATGGATCGAACCCACAACCAGTCGGTTTTACAGTCACACTTTGTGCCCCTGCGCCACTTTGCGATACACCAATATTATTATTATTAGGTTAGCTTAGCAGTCCCTTTTAATATCATATTTGTTTAAAAAAATATACAAAAAATTCTCATTTTTCTATAATTTTAATTATAAAAAGTTAAGCGGTTTATTAAAATAAATATTTTCTAGCTAAAATCCATATTTCTCAAGACGTGTTCATACGAAGACGTGTCTATTACGTAAATTGATCAAGTTCATGGCTGATACGGCCTACAACTAAAGACTTGGATAGCGTGACTATAATAAGAAAGCTAAGTTTTTGCTTGTGTTAACCAGAAATAGTATCAAAATAGTGTTGTCATAGCAACCTTGGTTTAGTGTTGCTTTCCGTTTTCACTTTATTCTCGATAAATTATTTATTGTTGCGGAATTTTTTTAAAAAAAAAAATAAAATGGTGGTTTACTCAATACTTCCGGTTTCAAGGATACGATGCCATGTTGGACGAAGAAGCAAGACATATTTGAATTATAAAATCTTGTAGATACATAATTGTCGAGAATCCATTTTTTAAGATCCAGATCCATTTTTTTGTAATTCCAAATTAATATTTGCCTAATAGAATAACCTACTAACTCGGTCTAACCAGATCCGCTTCTTATCTTTATTCCAATAAATTATCCATAATATTAATAACAAATATTATAATAAATAACTTTAAAAACATTATTCTTATAAGTTATTCAAAGTTATATATGGGGTTTTCCTATAAGATAATTATCTTTATAACTATATCAGAAAAGATGGCATGGTGACAATGAATATTTATATTTTATACAATCACCTACATTGATATCTGAATAAATTGAATTTTTATTGAACAAATACTTCAATTTTATATTACGCAACTAACTTTGTTTGCATTTGTTAACTGGTTGCGGCAGTTCCGGCCTTTTTATATCTACTGCTGTTAAATATTTATAGTACAAAGTAAAGTTGTTAAAGTGTATTTATTTTCTTATATCTATATACTAAATATTTTTATGGGCTTAGTTTAATTTGTTCTATGTTTATTTTCAACTATTTTATTGAATATGCAAGACCAAATGAATAATAATATAGAAAAAATCGTTTCTTAATTTTCGGAAAATTTTTCGTTGTTCTTCTTTTACCTTATTATTTAAGGAAGTTCTTCTAATATTACAATAAATATGAAATATTATTTTTTCTAATGTTTTTTCTAGGTAATGGCTTAATAGCATAACATTACCCAGCAATTTAAAAAATAACTATAATTATTAATATTAAAATGTATTTATATATTGTTAAAGAAATAAACGGAACGAAGTATGAAACTATGCCTTTCTTGCTGGCTTTAGTTATAACTAAGTTATAAGTTCACTTAATAAACAAAAGATAGTTCACATTCATACATACAAAATTATTAGTTAAAAAAATATTTAAAATTTATGATGCCATACAATATTCATCTTCCAATTCGTCTAACCATCGAGTACCATAAAGATCGTGCAAAGTGGAGAAGGCACCGCAGGAAGTCAGACCCTGGCAGACGCCAGGATCAACGCCAAGAAGAAGAAGACAATAGTTACTGTTCATAATAGCGACTGAAAAGACTTAGCCGCTACAAGATTTTTATGTATTTTTTTTATCATCAGCTTCACGCTGTATCCCGCACACAGCAGAGAACCTAGTGTTAAGACACTCCGTTCCCGTTCCGTAGCTTTATGTATTCGGGCACATAATTTTATTTTGCCAATGCAATACCGAAGTAAAAGGCGCATATAGCCGATAGTCTTATATTATTATTCTGTACGTAATGAAGCTGTCAGTAAAATATGTCTTTGATTGACTTAAATATGATGAAACTGACATTTTATAATGATATATAGACAATGTATTTTATTATTTATTTATAATTTTACTGGTTGAATGCTTGTAAATATTTCACTTATCGGTAATAGAGGCCAGTCGTGGCGCAGGGGCACAAAGTGTAACTGTAAAATCGACTGGTTGTGGGTTCGATCATCACTTGAGGAATGGAAATATTTATTTACATTTATATTTTCATTTATTCGATCTGGTGTCGAGGCAAGGACGGTGTTGAGTTCCGCCACTGAACACGCAATGCCTCCAGAACTCGGCGGAAAGTGGGAAACGGAGCGTCAAGCTGATTTATTTTTTTACTTATCTGTAATGGGTCATAAAAGAAGATGTTTAACCTTGGTTTGGTTTATCTCTAAATTAAACAATATATGACAGACAAAATGTTCGAACTGTCGTAATTATTCCTAGGTAATTATTTTAGTAAAAATTGACTTTTTCTATTGTTTTACAAATAAAAACAATAGATGGTAAATAAGCTTTATGGGTGCAATCAGCTTTGTTCCTCGGCAGTGATGCATGGCCACATATATAGCTTTGTTTAAATTGAATGAATACCTATTTGTGTGCTAAGTAATATTGTGACGTAATTTGTGTGTTTAATATTTATTTATTTTATTTATTAATGGGAGCCTAGTGTTAAGATATTTCGCTCCGTAACACTTTCCGCCAAATTCGAGAGACATTTCGTGTTGAGTGGCGGAATTTTTTATTTCATCGAATGGGAATCGAACTCACTACCTTTAGCGTTTACAGTACATGCTTATGCCTCTGCTCCACGACTGGCCTCAATACAAATACTCGTATTTATATTAATAAAAATATTATTAAAATTATAGTTTTATTAAATAAGTCAACAAATACTTGATCACCATAAATATTTTTACTCTATGATTACATCCCTATTCACTTCAATCAGAAAGTTACATAGATTTAAAACATTTTCTGTCTAGAAATTTAATGCACAAGTTTATAGTAACGTCATTTCTACCATTTTTTTTAGTTCTTTTATTTTAGCTTTATATAATAATATTTATTATTGTAATACATTAAACTGTAAAACAGAACTGCATATTTCACATAGTGCATATTTATTTCCTATTATTTCTTATTTCTTATTATTTCTTATACTTTGTAATATTATATTGTTATTATATTGGCTTCTAAAAAGTCGAGGTAAACGTGATTCGAATGATATAACCTATTTTAATTTTATAGTACTTCCTACAACAAATAGAAAAGGAAGCAGTGGCAAGGCCGTTCAAAATACTTATTTTATAGTCGATAGAAAAGTATAGTTCCGTTAAATGAACCAATAATATAATTGATGTCGATCAATCAATATCAATCATTGGCGCAGGCGCACAAAGTTTAAACGCCATTGGTTGTGGGTTCGATCCCCACTTGAGGAAATGAAATAATTATTTAAAAAAAAATCAGCTTTACGCTGTATCCACACAGGCTACTGCACACAGCAGGGTAGGCAGAGGGAACCTAGTGTAAGACACTCCGTTCAGCACTTTCTGCCAAATTCTGGAGGTATTGCGTTTCGCGTGGTAGAACTCAACGCCGCGCTTATCCTCGACACTAGACCGAATAAATGAAAATATAAATTTAAGTAAATATTTCATCTCCTCGAGTGGGATCGAACCCACAACCAGTCGGTTTTACAGTCACACTTCGTGCCGCTGCGCCAAGGCTGGCCTCATGAAATATTTATTTAAATATATATTTTCATTCGTCACTCAACACGCAATGACTCAACTTTAAAATTCGACAGAAAGTGGGGAACGGAGTGTCTTAACACTAGGTTCCCTCTGCCTACCCTGTTGTATGCGGGATACAGCGTGAAGCTGATTTAATTTTTACTTACCACGACATACGACTGTCTACATTAAGGTGTTATATTACACGACGACATTACATATGACATACGAGTACAAAATATAGATTTGCGCATTCGAATAAAGCAATTGTTGCAAAAGCGTGAAAGTGTCGATCGATACCTTTCGTTTTCGCTGAGTATTTGTTTGTGTTTCATTCAATTCAATTCGGTTATTTTATTTTTATATTCATTTAGCGATTGATAATAATAAAAATATTAATAAATACTAATAATATAAGAATAATAAGATTATGTTAAATAAAATTGACGATAACCAACTTCAATTTGGTTGTTTTTTTTTTTTTATTTCTCCGTGAGCTCCCCTCTAGTAATATTATAAAGCGTAATTTGAGAATTTTGACCTTTTGACCTACACATCCAAGTTGTATGTAACTGTCTCAGGCTGCGAAATATTAAAGTAGATCTGTACTTAATATTATTGTATATAATGTTAGTTGCTTTATAGATATATACCTAATACTAACACTATCGCAATAATTAACAGTACGTATATCTATATATATAAAAGGACTTGTGCTGACTGACTGAGGTAAGACGCACGCAGAGCCGTAACCGCTGATGGTAGAAACGTGAAATTTGGGCAGATGTTTATTTTCATATTCTGGACATCCACTAAGAAGGGAATTTGAAAAATTTTAACCCTAAAGGGCTAAAATAGGGGTTGAAAGTTTGTATGGAAAAAAAAATATTCTGTACCGATTTTTATAAAACTTGAAATTCAGACTCTTAAAAATAATTCATTGAACACGTGTTTCATGGTTTTTAAGAATTCACCCCCTAAGGGTTCAAATAAGGGATTGAAACTTTATGTGGAAAATCTTTAAATTGCCACCGATTTTTATAAAAAAATAAATTCAGACTGTTAAAAATATTTTATTGAACACGTGCTGAACACAGCGGGCGAAGCCGCGCGCGCCCTCTAGTCGTAATATAAAACAATATGCCCTAGTTTATACACGAAATGTTTGCCATTTCCTACTAGGTCTTCCAATTCTCAATAAATTCTTATTAAAATAATTGTATCGTTGTAAGAATTTAATTATAACAAATTAAATTATTTTATTGAATCTATGTTTGGCGCTCCGCTCTCTATCTACGCCATAGAAAGGAGTGAAATGTGAATACGTATATATTCATACTACTAGTATTTTTATTTTTATTTCAGCTTCACGCTGTATTCTGCATGTAGCAAGGTAGTCAGAAAGGTAAGCAAAAGTAGGTAGTGTTAAGAGACTCTGTTTCTCATTTTTCGCTGGATTTCTTCGAGGTATTTCGTGTTGAGTGGCGAAACCCAACAACGAGTTTAGCCTTGTTACCAGAGCAAAGAAATGAAAATACGGATAAATTATAAATTTGTTTTATTCTGTCGAGTGGATTAATTCATAAATCAATTATTGATTAATTATTCATTAACAAATGAGGCCAATCGTGGCGCAGCGGCACAAAGTGTGACTGTAAAACCGACTGGTTGTGGGTTCGATCCCCACTCGAGGAGATAAAATATTTTCTTAAATTTATATTTCCATTTCTTCGCTCTCATGTCGAAGCAAAGCGCGGCGTTGAGTTCTGCCACTAACTAACACGCAATGCCTCCAGAATTCGGCAGAAAGTGGGAAACGGAGTGTCTTAACAAAAGGTTCCCTACGCCTACCCTGCTGTGTGCGGGATACAGCGTGAAGCTAACAAATCAATATATTGTTAATGAATAAATTAAAAAGTTAAAGTAAACTTTAGGTAAAGACTAATGTACTTGTAAAATCCATTGCGACAATATTTGACAAGATAAATAATAAATATTTGCCATCACGAACCATAAAAGACAGTTCTTAGATTGCGAATAGAATTTCATATACATATATCTATATATAAACAAGATAGCTATTCGTTTATCTATATTTATCTAATCTGTAACGCTTGTTGCCTAACGGTTACGGCGTTATGCTGATAATTTAAAAAGAAAAAAACATAAGATAAGTGCCAAAGATATTATTTATCTAAAATTTAAACAGCGAAAATATTTTTTTTCAAAAATGCATAACTAACGACGCACTATATAAATCGATAGAATTATTTAAAGAAGTTTGTTATTATCAAACTGCAAAAGAAGGGTTATGTTTTTTGTTGTTAATTTACAGGTTTACGAATAGTTAATATTGAAAATTATTTGAAAATTTTAAAAAAAGTTAATCATTTTACTTAAACTTCTCACTCTGTTATCATATGTGTCACATAGCAGTGCAGGCAAAGGGAACCCGGTAACCTGGTGTTAAGACCGACTTCCAGAGGCATAACGTGTGCCAATATACAATGGGAAAAAAAATATTTTATGTTTTCTATTTTATGAACAGGTGCGACACCGCTTTACTTGCCATATCAGGGGTCAAGGACACCGCATTTTTTGTAACTAAATCGGAAAAATGTTCTTATAATATATTATACTCTCTATAGAAGAGGTCCTAAGTTCAAAACCTTCATGTACAGTTAGCTATAGCAATCGACAACCTGTCATGGTCATGATATCACAATATACGATAAGAAATATTTTGACTTTCATTCACGTAGGTGACCCGTTAAACCTTTAAATATATCGATAATATTTTAACCTATATCATATATGGTTTAATATTTAAATTTTATGAGGCCAGTTGTGGCGCAGGGGCTTGTGGGTTCAATCGTCAATAGGGGAAATGAAAAATATTTCAATTTATTTTTTTAATTTATTCGCTCTGGTGTCGACGCAAATTACGTCACTCATCATACAATGAATCCAGAATTCGAGGAATATGGGGAACGGAGTGTCTCAACACTGGGTTCCCTATGCCTACCCGGTTATGTGCGAGATACAGCGTGAAGCTAAGATTTTTTTAATGATTTTATCACTAAATTATAGGAGAACGATATTGGTACAATAACCATTTATAACACGAACATGATATATCTAATCAGCTGAAGCTATTGACTTAGTGGCAATTATTGTTGCGAAATAAGCCTTTAATCAATGAATCGTAATAACGTTCAATAACGAATGATAGAATGCTAGAACGAAGTATTTCTTTCGTAATATCATGTATGTACATACAAAAATAATGTTTTCTTTTAAAGATTGACACTTTTTACTATGAACAAAAAATCTTAGGGACATATAATTAAGTATATTTGCTTCACGCTGTATCCCGCACACAGCAGGGTAGGCAGAGAGCAGAGCAAGATAAGTACATTTTATAAATATCCTTGAAATATCTAAATGTGAAAATTTGTGTGGATGGATACTTGTGCCACTTTCACACAAAAATTACTGAACGGATTTAGATGAAACTTTAACTTAATATACTTGTTTATTTCTGTTTCCTAATACTTTCTCATTTTTTTTCATAAACTGTAGCTTATGTATTATTCTTATACATCAGAATAACACATAGGTTTATGAAAAAAACTATGTATCATTTGGGTATAATATAACAATAACTTTAAGCAGGCGAAGCCGCGTGTAGGTCGCTAGTTGAAATATATGTGCAAAATAAATCGTGCAAATGATTTATTTTCCCATAATTTCTTGTTTTTTTTATACATCATTTTTATCTATCGTATAAACAAAAATGTTACTGCGCATTGAATTATGACTGATCATGATAGTAATAGGTTTACATCGCACTTTAGGGAACACTAAATATGTGTAAAAGTAGGTATTTCCCGATGCGGTAAATAAAGTGAGTGGTGGAGTTGGGTTTCGCCGTCGAATAGATGAGTCTATCCAATCTACAACTTAGAAGTTACGAGTTTATATCATATTTATTTATTTATTATTAATATTATTAGATACAATACAACTTTATAACAAAGTAAATTATGCTAAGTCCCACAAAACTATTTATTTAGTTTGTACAGACAAACTGAATAACTGTCGAGTATCTGTCGAGTCACTTATCTAAGTAATTCTAAGCTATTATCAATTATTTCGACACTCTGTGTTGTAGTGTTTAAATTATTTAATTTTAGTTATATCTCCATATGTACATCGTAAAATATAGTCATTAAAAAAACTATATATCAGCTTCACGCTGTATCCCGCACACAGCAGGGTAAACAGAGGGAACCTAGTGTTAAGACACTCCGTTCCCCACTTTCTGCCGAATTCTGGAGGCATTGCGTGTTAAATGGCAGAATTCAACGACGCGCTTAGCCTCGACACCAGAGCGAAGAATTTAAGTAAATATTTCATCTCCTCGAATGGGGATCGACACGGCACAACCAGTCGATTTTACAGTAACACTTCGTGCCGCTGCGCCACGACTGGCCTCCGTTATAATCTTTAAGTTGTTCATATAGAATTACGTAAGTAAACGGAAGCAGTTTTAATGTAATAAAGAAAATGTTTTGTTCTTGTTAAAAACGAGTCGAAGATGCAAAGAGCAATAAATTGAACATTTTCCTTGTTTTCTCCATTATGACCAATATTCACTTACCATAGTTAAAATACCAGTTTTATTTTCCTGATGTATCGGTTAAACGTTTTCATAAAAAAAATAAAACATTTTTTAAGAAAATATTAACAATATATAATTATTACTAAATTTATTTCTTCTAGATTTTCAAAATATCTATTTTCTTGTCGAAAAATACTCTGTATAAAGCTTTTATAGAGGATATTACTAGTATTTTTAAATGATTCCTATCTAAGAAATAAAGTTAAGCGTATATAATATATAGGTGTATATATAACGACTATACACGTTCACCTGGCAGGTAGTTTCCCACGGCCGTTCCTTAGATTTCCTCATTACGACTGACGAATCGTTACTCATTCAACCATTAATTACGCACTTGCTGTTAAAATCGTTATTTAACTTAAAATAAATTACGTACTTTTTTTATATTTGATATACTCTAAATAATATTTTTAGTTGTATATGACAACATATTTTTTATTGTTTTTCGTGACCATTGATTAACAATTTTAAAAGTTCAGTGTATTCGTTTTTTTTTAAATTTATAAATGTCATAATCAAATATCGATTCCGCGATGACAGGTGAGTCTAATAATGACATCGATGTTTAAGTTAACAAGATATTAGTATAAACTTATCATATTATTAGAATTAAGGAGCCATTTAATCTACTTAATTCTAATACCAGATTATTGTTTTACGTTAAGGAGGTGGTTTACAAAATTTGATTAGAAGTCCTTATCGAAATTAGCTTTGTCTACCATAATATTGTCTAGTAAGAGAAAATGAAACGTGTCCTAGTACCTATTTGTTCATTTAAAATTAGCATAAGCAAAAAACCGAAAACGTTGTAACCGAAAAAATACTTTTTAACCGTTGTAACCGAAAGAAATACTTTTTTTTATTAGCTTCACGCTGTATCCCGCATGTAGCAGGGTAGGCAGAGAGAGCTCAGTGCTAAGACACTCCGCTCCCCAGTTTCTACCGAATTCTGAGGCATTGCGTGTTGAGTGGAGGGACTCAACATCGCGCTTTGCCTCTTTACCAGAGCGAGGTAATGAAAATATTAAATACTTCAACTTCTTTCTTCAAGTGGGAATCGAACCCGCAACCCAACACGCACACGCCCTGCATGCCACGCACGCCTGCGCGACGACCGGCATCGTCTAATCAAAATTTTGGGGCTTTGGAATTTTAAATTGCACTTTTCTGCAAATTTGCTTATTCACTCTACCACTAAATCGTTGTAGTAACGAAGTTTTTTTGGTCATAATAGATAATTAAAAGGATATTAAAATAATGATATTAATCTTATTATTATATTTAATTATTAAAATATTAAAAAGTTTAACTATTATATATTCAATCATCATGGGAACAAGTCTTCGATTCAAAAGGCGCATGGCTCTGTGTTTCCCTTCATTGAATTGGTAATAAGTTAGTTGTGATCGTGTCCGGTCCGTTGCACAGACAACAGGAAAGTCGACTAGACATTTAAAACGCAGGTTCCCAGATTAAGTTTATTTATAGAACTTCGATATACATCGAGCTTTTTAATATGTGAGGCCAGTCGTTGCGCAGGGCACAAAGTGTAATTGCAAGCGCGACTGGTTGTAGGTTCGATCCCCTCTCGGGGAAATGAAATTATTATTTAAATTTATATTTTCATTTCTTCGCTCTGGTGTCGAGGTAAAGCGCGGCGTTGAGTTCCGCCACTCAGTACGCATTGCCTCCAGAATTCGGCGGACAGCTGTGTGTGGGATACAGCGTAAATCATACTTTTTATTTGAAAATATGTTATGAATATAAATATACTTTATTGTGTCTTGATCGTGGGTAAGCCAAATCACATTTATTAACTTTAAAATTGACCAACAAAAGGTCGAGGGAAACTGGATATTTTGTAGCTGTAGGTACTTTCCCGTCCTTGCCGTGCGATACATTTGTGAATTGTGATCGTTATATTGAGCTTAGTTTATTTTGTTCATGCTTTAAGAAAACGGAGAATGGATGTTTTTCTCATATTTCTTTTTATTGAGCGTTAATTTTTATAGTTATTATTAATTTTAAAATAACCAAATTGCGGCCAAGTTGAAGACAGTAAAGTAAATACAATATTGAAGCAACAAGATGGACGTCTGGCACACATACCCAGTGACTGCGCTTGCGCAACAATTAGATAATGTCCGCTTACATTCTAAGAACAACCAACAATCGAACCTTGATCAAATATTTGTCATTTCCTAAATTCAAATATGAAATTATTAATAATTTATATTCAATCTAATTTTTTTTATTAATACTTTGCTGTATTTTTTCCTTTTCTATTTCTACATATTTAATTTCCATCACGAATACAATTTAAGAATTTAGTCATAATTTATCTAGATAATTTAAGATATTTTATATCGTGGTAGGTCTAACTCTAACGGAGAGCAAAAAAATAATAACGAAATTATAAAGTAACGAATATTCGAAATGAGGAGGAAAATCGTTTTAAATGTATGTATAATGATGATGGTATTCGTTATAAACATCGTTATTTTCCTCTTAGACTAACGAATATTACGACGCACTCGCACACTTCGTTCGTTTAACGGCGTTAATGACCATTTTATTTATTAATAGCTTTTAAATATTATTATTACATATGTAAATCAGTGTAAATAAATATTTTTTACTATAACTAATTGGTAATAAAGTTAACCTTTATAATTAATATAAAAAATAGTCTGTAATTTATAATTTAAAAGATATATACAAAATCAGTTTTGAAGCCGGTTAACCTTAAAATACAATAATTATTATTATAGAGCAAGGAAAAAAATTGCTCTCCTAACGGCAATAATATTGAAATAAATTAATTTATCACTTAAATAGAACGCTACCACAAGTATGTCATTATTTCAACATACTCTAGGTACTTACAAAACACTTAATATCATTGTTTCTTTTATTAATATTGCTCTTAGGATTTGTTTAATTTTTATATAGTAATGCAAATACGACCTTACAAAGTTAGAATAAATAAGTATGTACTTACATTGTAAATCTTCAATGTTGTGATCGACTTCAGGAAGCAAATGAAGAAATGTTGTGGACAGCAACACACCTCCACCGAACGAGAGCAAAGTCATAACCACTCTATTTTTCGATTTTAAATTTCCAGCATCATCAGCGGAGATCCATCTGAAACGCCTTGCCAGGAACAGTGGTACAATACCACAAATCATGGAGGCACAGAAGAGGGTCGCCATTGCAACCCCTTTTGCTATAACCACTCCGCT
>JAATLQ010020968.1:0-76993 GCA_013421005.1 Heliconius erato x Heliconius himera | reverse complement strand
TGCAAAACCGACTGGTTGTGGGTTCGATCCCCACTCGAGGAGATGAAATATTTACTTAAATTTATATTTCCATTTTCTTCGCTCTGGTATCGAGGTTAAGCGCGGCGTTGAGTTCTGCCACTCAACACGCAATGCCTCCAGAATTCGGCAGAAAGTGGGGAACGGAGTGTCTTAACACTAGGTTCCCTCTGCCTACCCTGCTGTGTGCGGGATACAGCGTGAAGCTAATTTATTTTTTAATTTATTTATTTTACATATAATAAATAATCGAAACTTCGTGGAATTTTAAATGAGTGTGAATATAAGACATATCTTGTATACATACATTATAAGAAAACTGTAACTGATCGCCGTCTGTACATGGAAGATATATGAGAAAATCTATTATTGGGGGTATTCAAATCAAAAGTATTGGGACTCAAAATAATTATTTCTAAAATTTATGTCTGTTGGCCTGTGGCTTTGTTAATTTCAGGAACAGCTACGCTAATTTCAGGAGCAGCTTAACCAATTTAAATACAGTTTTCACTATTGTATTGTGGTTTACTTCCTTTAATATTTTGTGTTGTTATATTTCTAAAGTCCGTAAAAAAAGTTGTCTCAATTTAAATTCCTAAGCTGTGTCAGGCATAAGCACAACTAATAAACTCCTGTAAGTCAAGAAGATCAAATAATAAAAAAATAGGATTTTAACGCAGATTAATTATTTAAAATGTTTAGAAAAGTAATCTTTAATACTATATATTTTATTGGATAAGTTAAGATTTTATCACTATTTTGTGGAATCTAAATTCCTTCATCTAAGTTATTGGGTATCCGCTAAATTATAGAATATTTAAATGTTTAAGTGTTCGTTGCTTTATAGTTATAGCATACTGATAATGTTGCATTTATATTGTTTTAATATTTTTTTAGATCGAAGAGATTAGGGTTGTTTTTAGGGATCCGTACTTTTTAAGAAAAAAACGAACCCTTATAAGATTACTCTGTTGTCCGTCTGTCTGTCTGTTAAGACCCTTTATTTCAGGAACGCTTGGAGATATCGAGTTGAAATTTCCTGATAAAAACTATATTTCTATATTTACTTAGAAAAAACATATGGCACACATAAAGTTCGACACTATAAAGGAATCAAAATTCAAATACATATACTTTCGGCTGACCTAGAATTATGAAATTTTTCAGCTATTATCTACAGGTAGTTCAGAATAAAAAAACCGAAAACTATACATTTATGGTTAAATGCTAAAAAATTATAGCCTTAAATACCAAAAAAATCGTATTTCGACACTATAAAGGGAATCAAAATTAATCGAGTACTTATGGCTAACCTAGAATTATAACATTTACCAGCTAGCATCTACAGATAATACTAGTTTAGGAAATAATCTGAAAACTATACATATATGGGTAAATCCTAAAACGTAATAGCGTTAAATACCAAAAACATTCGTATTTCGACACTATAAAAGGAATCAAAATTTATAGGGTAGGTACTTCCGGAACCTAGAATTAGGAAATTTGTCAGATACCATCCACAAGTAGTACTTCTTTAGGAAAAATCCGAAAACTATACGCTTGTGACTTGTGGTTAAATTCTAAAAAAGAATAGCCCTAAAATTGGGGCAAAAATTGATTTTAAGGTCGCTAGTTCAAGTGAGGCATCAAATGAAAGGGCTCCGGCTAAGCAAAGCCTGAATTTCATAAAAAGCCCGAAACCTCCAATTTTTGTGCGGAACGACTCGACGGCGAGCTCGACTCGCGCTTTTCCGATTTTTTTTATTAATATGACAATTTTTTGTATAAAATTGATTTAAAAAAAACGGAGTGTCTGAACACTAAGTTCCCAGATTACCTCTGCCTATCGTGCTATGTGCGGAATACTCCGTCAAGCTAAAAAAAATAACTACGATGCTGTGTACAGGCTACAGCGTGAAGCTGATAAATTACATCAAAGTTCCTTATGACACGGAAAATACGACGGTTGTGAATTTGATTCCCAATCGTAGGAGTCAATTACTTTCATTTTTCGCTCTGGCAAACAAAGCCCGTTCAGTCGGCTCTACATGCTATATTGCTACACGCCATGCTCAAAATTAGGCGACGTAGTGTCTTGACACTATTTCCCTCAATCTATCCTGCAATATGCGGGATACAGCGTGAAGCTAAAACACAATATTCCCAACAGACCGGTCCACCGTCAACGCATCGTAAGCAGGTCGCGACTATTTATACCGAGCTTATAATAAACAAAATACGTTCACTTGTTTTGTTTTCGCTACAAAATATTTTAGACACGTTAAAACAACTATAAAGTCGTCTTTAAGTATGATGATAACTATTTTGTAACATTTAAATTAGATAGTTAGAATTATAGAGTTCTTTTTGTATATGCGGGATATAGTAAGGTAGCCAGAGGGTACCTAGTCGTAAGGCACTTCGTTTTTCACTTTTCTCTAAGTATTAGAGATGTTTTGTGTCAATTTGCGGAACTCAACGCCGCGCTTTGTCTTATTACCGGAGCTTTGTCTTATTGAACCCTAATAAATAATCAACATCAACATCATTGATTCATTCATAGTAGGTGATATTTATTATCTTCGATCATATTTCGATTGTTTCATACATATATGGATATACTAGTGATAATGCCTAACTACTACTACTACTATCTTTTGCATATATTTTGTTCTATAACGTATAAAACGTTATAAAATGAAATATATTCAACATATGGATATTATGTTCTTCTCATACAAAAAAAAAAGTTTCAAACACGGAACACCTCTTCAGAAAAATCAATACAATGTTGTTGTTTTTTTTAATTACCAAAATTAAACTTTATACCCCCGTTCATTATGTTTTGTTTCTTATTTTGTGGCTTGTAGGCGTGCCAATGCAGCAAAGTTTATTTCGCCAATGTCACGTAGAATGGAGAAGACCACCGTTCATTCTTCCTCTTATTTATCATTTTTATGAAAGAAATATTAATGATAGCTATTATGTAATGCCATTCAATTATTTTATGCCAGTGCTATGCAACAGATAATAAATGATGAATATTTGTAACCTATGCGGATTTCATCTGTAAAATTTTATCATAAAAATTGTGCTTCACTTTATTGATTAAATCTATCTATAATATTATGAAACAACTATAATATTACGAAATAAGAGAACAGAGCGCCAAACGCTGCGGTCTCTGCATACCCCTTTCGCCTCGTCTATTGTTATCAATCTCTTCATACATCCTCCCTCCGGGTGGTCCTCATACTTTTACGTGACACTTTTCCAGTATCTTTGATGAGGTCTCCTTTCCTTCGTTCGACTTGACAACCAGATGAACATGTTCTTCTTCATTCTCACCGTGACATCCTCGCTAGTACCTGCCATTCTGTGTATCTCTTCATTGCGGATTCGATTATCTTAGCTGACCCCGCATATCCTACGAAGAGATCACCTCTCCACAGCGTTCATTTTTCTTTCATTCTTCTTCTGTAATACCAAGGTTTCGCTGCTGTATAACAACGTCGGTTCCAACACAGCATTGAGTACAGGCAGCGCAGCTTAGGCAGCCCCAGCCCTTACGAGGGCTGCAACGTTCTTCCGCCGCACGCAGTACGTCCTCGCTGGTGTGTCAAGTGGCGACGATTGCGGTGTTGGGGACCGCCACCCAACACGCTATGTCCGGAACGGCAGGAGGTGGAGGACGTTGCTACAAATGCTACATATATTTAATATGTAATATTTAAATATAAAAATCTTCCGTTAATGAGTAATTGATGCAAAATGCATAGAAAATATGTTAGTAGGTTTGGGAGTATCGTACAGCACTAAGAGACCATATCTCAAAATTCCTGCGAAATCAGGAAAAATGGGATTTTCATAAAAATAAGGGAGACAACTTGTATAAAATGACACATACTGCAGAGGCAAGCCAAGCCTTAGCGAAAATGTTTCTGTAAACCTGTGATTTCGTTTTGAAAGTCATAAAATAAAAATTTTGAGTTCCTCCTGACTATGCATACCTAATGTTGCAAAGTAAAGTTGAAGTTACTCATTTTCATATTTTAGACATCAGTTCCGTCTTATTAGATAAAATGGGGCGTTAAATTCCGCCATTTAAACAATGAATTACGTTTGAACTATCTTTATATCTTTATTTTCTCTTTGCCTATTCCTAAAGATGCGTGACATGCGCGATGACAAAACAACACTTATGAAAGTGTCTGGCACACAGTCTACGAGGAGGTCGGAGCTAATGACAATCTAAATATAACGCGAGTTGCTCGGCCTTACCTGCACAGTGTAACTGCTCTTGCGGGACATAACTAATTGCCATTATTTCTTTTTTATCTCCACGCTCTATCCTGCACATATACGCAACAGGCAGATGGGACCTGGGAACCTAGTGCTAGGACACTCCGTGTCTCATTGAAATACTTCCGTTCCTATTAATTTCGTTTATTCGCACTGCATATATACTATTATCTTCGTGACTATCTGAATTATATAATTTGATTCACGCAAAGAAAAATCACACACTTTAAAAAAAGCGAACCATTGCGAATTGATTGGTGGTACTGAACGCCGATAATTTTTAAATATTTTCGTATGTTATACTTGTAAATAAGTTGTAATAAATATACTTAAATATTGATTATCGTTTATTTATGCTTATTACTTAAATGCCTTAACGAGAATGGAGCATCTTAACACTAGGTTCTCAGGTCCCTCTGCCTACCCTGCTATGTGCGAGATACAGCGTGAACCAAAATCAGAATACAGAATTATACTATGTATTCCAACACAGTTAAAAGTCACAAATTTAAAACTCCATTATTATAAGTAAAAACAAAGCTCGCATCCAACTAACATTGAAAATCACATAGTGAGGCGATTTGTACCATATCGCGGGGTAATCTGTCGATAAATCTTGCGTTTTACAGCTGGCCGCGATAACATCGACGCCACGTGGGGTGCTAGTGATGGGATTTATAGATGATATTTGTTTACATTGTGGAGTATTTGCTTTTTTTAATGGGCATATATATGTAATAGTTTTTATATCACTAGGTACTTCGCGGCACGGTGGAGTATATTTACGAAAATGATCTTATTACAAGTTCGATTTTAATCATTGCTTTCCATTGCCAAAGTATTGTCTTACTGTAGAGAATGTAGTTAAAATTATTGTGTAGGCGTAACAACTATTATAAATTAGATTTTCTAGATAAAGTGAGGGTGGACATTAAATTTAAATATGAAATAGGCTAAGGCAATAATTTTTTCGTTATTTTCAGTATAGGTCAATTACAGGACGTGGGTGAAAAATATTCGATTTATAAAAAAAAACATGTCTCTTAAATGTTGACAAACGAAACCTCTTTGGATATCCGCCAATAGCTATGACAGAGTAATAACCGCCGAGATAAATATTGTATGTTAAGAACGTTTATTATTTTTACGTTATTTTTGTATTGACATTCTTTTTTATATTCCGTTTAAGTATTTCAGTGTGGTCAGTTGTGATAGTTACGGGTTTACTTAGAGATATTCTCCAGGGAGGGCCGGGCTTTCAATGGAATGCAGGGTTTAATGACTATGTGGTACGAAGTTTCAATATTATACGTATACAGGTTTGTATTTATTTGCAAATTTAGTTATTTTTGAGACTGAAAATAGGAAAATGCAATTTAGTAAAAGAATAACAAAACCTACGTAATATTAGCTTTTCACAGATTTTTTCTGTTTTAATATTTTAGCTTTAATTTCATGATACGAATCTTCTGGGATGGTTTCAGCCCCCCGGTAAACGTATAAGTCTTATAAGGTAGAGCGTTCGAAAGCGAAAGCGTTATTATACGCTAAAAGATGCTAGTTCAAATCTTGCTACGTAAGTTTTTAAAGGATTTAATGTGATACACAAATGTATAAATATATTTAATTATTTTTAATGAGAATTTCGTTTATAGTAGTCGATTATGGAGGAATATTTCTATTTCCTTTATATAAGTCACTCGTTAATCTATTTTTCTTGGTCCTAATTAAACAAATATAAGTATGTTTTTTTTTATGAAAAAATACTAGGCATATGTTATAAAATTAAAAATGATTTGAACATTATTGATTCTATTCTAGTTATTTAAGTGACTGACCTCATCTTATTAATTAAATCAATTGCTTAACGTTAGCAATCTAAATATTTTATTAGAAAAATATGTAAATAAGTCTAAATTGATTTTATGCTTAAAATGAACATATTTTTGCAAATTCCGTTTTAAATAGTTTAAAGGGTAAAATAAAACAATAAGACAAAGTGCTTCATTGAGTTCCACCACTCAACCAGCAATGTCTCGAAAACTGAGCGGAAACCGGGGTCCAGAATGTCCTAAAACTGGGTTTCTTCTGCCTATTCTGCTATATGCGGTATATGGTGTGAAGGTACAAAAAACAATAACATGAAAAAGAGGTCTTAGTGCCACTTAGAACACTCACGTCTCATTGTGCGCAATTATTAATTAATATATGGAATATAAAAATAAAGTGCTCTATGTTATTATTTTTTTTATTTAAAATGACGTACAAGCAAACATTAATAGTATTTTTCACTGCTACAACAAAATATCGATATCCTTTTTAGCTTACATCACTATCAACCCGTCAGCTCCATACATCACCGAGGCCTCCCTCGATCGTGTCGATGATAAAAATTACTTAAAACACCAAACATTTAACATTTGCCCCTTTACGACCTTATGCTGTCTCTATCATTTTTCTCCCTTTAGAAAGAGACAATAATTATTCATAATATCAATAGTAGTTGTAATTTAAAACTTACTACAATATTTATAGAAGTTATTATAGCTTGTTTTGTTTGTACGTAGTAAATCGCTCGTTGTCTTGTCAGGTGGATCTCAACAATACTTCAAAGTACGTGAGTGAATTTTAGGTTCCTATAAAAATATGGAAAATTAATTGTTTGAGATTTTCAAACTCGATTTGAATGAATAATTGATATTATAAACATTTTTTTGTTATATGAAATTATTTGATTTGTCACATTATGTTTTCAATTGTTTCTATTTTTTAATGATGTAGAAAGATATGGATATTACTATTAACATATCCAGAACCTGCTGTCTTGATTCCTCAAGAGAGCAGATTCATTCTACTAATATTCTACAAATATTGTTAATGTCAAAGTTTGCATGGATGGATGTATGTTCCAATTACACGCAAAAATTTCTAAATGGATTTAGATAAAACTTTACACCAATATGAGACTAGTCGTGGCGCAGGGGCACAAAGTGTAACTATAAAACCGACTGGTTGTGGGTTCGATTCCCATTCGAGGAGATGAAATATTTATTTAAATTTATATTTCCATTCCTTCGCTCTGATGTCGAGGCAAAGCGCGGCGTCGAGTTCTGCCACTTAACTCACAATCCCTCCAGAATCTGGCAGTAAGTTGGGAACGCCTACCTTGCTCTCCTTTTTTTACACCGATATAGCTTATGCATCAAATAGAATAAGCACATAAACTACAAGTTATGCATAGGTTTTGTATAATTTTATTTTTATTAATAAATCAATTATTTTTTCATCTAATAGGTAAAAATTAAACAGAATTGTACATTCTGTGTTTTATACAATACAATAAAAACTAAATATTTATTGAAGGATTCTTAAATTTATATGAGAAAGTATATTGCATATGTATATATGTTTATTAAGCCATTCCATCTGTACCTTTTCTAAGACTTAAGGACTATTACAGATAACATTATTTAAAAAAAAATACTTTTGCTTTCAGGTAAAAAATGGACTAAACAAATCGAAGATTAAAATGAGAAAGAAGAGAAAAACAAAAACGTAGAAAGGAGCGCTAAACGCAAAAAATTAAAAACAGTAAAAGCCATTAATTTTAACCAAATTGAAAATAAATATTTCATACAAACATCAACCAGACAGAGACTGGATCATTTAAATAGTGATCATTTAAAGTGAACAAATATTTAAAACGGAGCGTATCTCGAGAACATTTTGAAAAACAAACCTGTTAAACAAATAAGTAATCGTTTAAGTTTTTGTTCAAACATATTTGGGACTGCCGCCTTCGTATTTAGATTTAAACTACACAGTAAAAGAACAATACCAAACCGTTTAGGCATAAGTCGTTTCATCTGTGACGTTTATTTTTTTATTATATTATTTTATCTGTAGTAATTCGAAATTTTATCAAAGCCTACTATAGATAATAAGTAAATTTATTTATTTATATTTAATAATTTAAAATTGAACTTTTTAAAATTTTATTTTTATTTATATATGACTCAAAAAATGATTTAGTTTTTTCGTATATTACGAAATAGGCAGTGCAATTATTAGTTATTTTCGCGTGTTAATGAAACAGCAAGTGACTTAAATTGACTTTGGCGTATATTACACATTTCCTGCGTGTGAACAATCACAGAAGTGGAATTATTAGGGTTTCTCGCGTGTTAATGTTCCAAAAAGTGACTTAAGGTTGGCGTATTGCTGGAATTATTAGTTTTCACCGAGTGTCAACAGTCACAATAGTGAAATTATTAGTTATTACCCGCGTGTCAACAATATTTGTGTCAAAGTGGCCGGCGACGAGCACTTGGACATGCTGGGGGGCCCGGAGTGGGGCCAGCGGGAGGCGACCCCCCCTAGAGACGCCCCCCTGCCGAGTTTCGGTTTCACACAGGAGCAGGTCGCGTGCGTTTGCGAGGTGAGTTTAGTATTGTTTTGTTGTAATTATTAATTATCGTGTTTTAATGTTGGTATGACTGCTGACTTGGTTTTTTGGGTATTGAAGTTAGTTACTAATATTTAGACTGTAGAGAAAATCCGGTCATGGCAAAGCCCTTAAATATTTAAGCCATATTTTTTGTCACTAAAAATTCTGAACGGGCATGATGATGGGCCATCCCGCTCCCCTTTTCATACGCCTACTTAGTTTTACCGTATATTACAAAGAAAAACATTTTTTTTATTGAACGTATAATGCCGTTTTTTTAATTGTAAGAATACTGAAAGAATACCCTAAGAATACTGAAAGAAATTAAAAATTTTGATTATTTAAAAAAAAAATCTAATCAATCAAATGGCCAGTTTAGGTGTGACGTAAGAAGTTATGCGTTCTCAATAAGCAATTTTATTTTATTGTTTGTTTAACTCAAAAAATAATTCCGAGGCGAAACCGATCTAAAAGTTAACCGAAAACCATTGAATTTATTTTCTAAAGCAAAAGTATAGAACAAGATAAAATAAATCAGCTTCACGCTGTATCCCACACACTGCAGGGTAGGCAGAGGGAACCTAGTGTTAAGACACTCCGTTCCCCACTTTCTGCCGAATTCTGGAGGCATTGCATGTTGAGTGGCAGAACTCAACGCCGCGCTTGTCCTCTACACCGGAGCGAGGAAATGGAAATATTTTTAAATTTAAGTAAATATTTCATCTCCTCGAGTGGGTATCCAACCCTCAACCAGTCGGTTTCACAGTCACACTTTGTGCCACTGCGCCACAACTGGCCTCAAATATGGAAATTTATTGAAATTCTCAAAAATTTTCGAAAATAACTCGCTAACACCCACTAATGTGACCCAATTGAAAAGGATGAGAGAGGGATTACAAAAATCATGAAATTAATAGACGTAATTTATTAATAATTAAATTACAGTAGATAATTTATGGTGGCCAAAGGAGGGAAGTTAAAGTGATTCGTCGAAATGTATAAAGGTCTATGATAAACAAAATTAAATATTATATAAATATCACGTTATATTTAATTTTATGATGTCTAATAAATATCTAAAGGCCAGTCGGCACAGGCGCAGGGGCAAAAGCGTGTGAATTTAAACGCGACAAGTTGTAGGTTAGAATAACATTCAAGGAAATGAAATATTTACTATTTTCATTACCGTGCCTTGCCACCGACGACAGAGGCGAAGCGCTGCGTTGAGTTCCGCCGCGGCCAAAGTGGAGAACAAAGTGTCTCAAAACTAGGTTCCCTCAGCCTATTATTACTATGAAACTGTTATCTGTTACTAAACATCTAAAAATTTATGTTAATTTTCTTCTTTAAATATTGAAAATGTTTGTAAAAAGATTTAAATGTCAATTAAAAATGATGAACGCACGTGTTGCTATGGTTTTATGACTAATCGAAATTCACGAACATGCTTAAATTATTAATTTATTTTTTTGTAATGTGATAATAATGAGGTTAGTCGTGGCGCATCGGGCCAGTCGTGGCGCAGGAGCATAAAGTGTGATGTAATCGTGACATGTTGTGAGTTCGATCCCCACTCGGGGAACAGGAATAATTATTTAAGTATATTTCCTTTTCGCTGTGGTGTCGAGGCAAAGCGTGGTGTTGAGGCCCGCCACTCAACTCGCAATGCCTCCGGAATTCGGCGGAAAGTGGGGAACAGTACTACTAATTTATTTATCCTGTATTTTACAAATATTTAATATTTAGGGGAAATAAAATATTTAATACTATAATTTCTTCGCTATGGTTACGAAGCGCGCCGTTCCGCCCATGAAAACGTCTCTAAGTTTCAAGAATTCATCGGTAAGTGGGGATCGGAGTGTCCTATCATTAGGTTCTCAGGTTCCCCCTCAGGTTCCTACATTGCTATGTACGGGATACATCTCGAAGCTAGCTAAACTAAGCCCATCATGCCACAATGACAGCCTGTAACTGTAAACGCGACGCTTTTAAGTATGATTCCTACTTAAGGGAATGATTACATTTAATTTATGATTTTTCCTAGTTTTGTAGACTAGCCGCAGTATTGAGTTCCCCTAATTAAGTCTTAACACTAATTTCCCTCTATCTAGCCTGCTATATGCGGGATACAGCGTGAAACTAACACTGACACTACTAATACTCAGCTATACACAAAAATCCTGTGTGGTCCAAGTGACTGCTGATTTGACAACTCCTTATCTAACGTACGAAGTCGTTATGTCGGCAGCTTGGTTAGCTCTTTGTAACGTTTACACATATATACATACATACATACATACAGTGTAACTTCTCAGTAATTTTCTTGTTATTGATTAGGTACTATTTTATCTGTTGTTTCTATTTACGGATGAAGTGGAGATTTGGTATTTAGAATATTAAATTTGTTAATTTTTTAGTTGACGTCGTATACCGCATAAAGTAGAGTTGGCAGAGGTAAAGTAGTGTTAAGACATTTTGTTTCCCACAATCCGCTCAATTTTCGAGATACTACAGAATTAAAAATCGCGCTTTGTCTTGCTACCACAACAGATAATAAAAATATTTAATTATCTCTAATGGGAATTGAACCCTCTTCCCCCTCTATAACCATCGCGTTTATAGTAAGTCGCTGCACTACGACGGTCTCCGACGGCCGCAATCAACAGAATAAACACATAGTTCTTGACATATTTGTGACATATAAAGTGATATTCTTCATGTAGTAAAAACAAAAAATTATTTAGAAAACGTATAAACATTTGAACGTAGCGGGATTTGAACCTGCAGCGCATCTTGCAAGCCGTCGAAGCGCTCTGACCACCAAGCCATACATGTTCTTATCAAGCTACGTCGATTTTTTTTTGCACTTGTAACAACTTAGACGTTGTTACCAGCTTTGTAGGGAGATTTTTAGAAATTTACGCTAACGAAATTTAATGATTGATTTTTTTAAATATTTGAACTATCAGTTTGTACTATTAGTGTAAACTTGTATACAAGAATATTATATACATTAAAAATTTTAAGTAAAAAAATATACGAATTTTATTTTTAAAAACACATAATAAGGAAAACAAAATCCATCATTTAAAACGACAATTTAACGAATAATTTAAAATGAAACCAGTTTTAGTAGTTAGTGCCCTGCAGAGTTAAATAGCTATAAACAAAATCTACATATTAATGTGATGAATCATAATATGTTATCTTATAAGTTTCACTATGTTTAACACAGACATTACGGACACATGGTCGTGATCACAAAAACTAAAAGTATATAGGTGTAAATATATATTTTCTTCTTATTTGTGTGTAAATTATTTCGACGTACAAATGTATTAAAATACTTTAAAATAATTATACAATAATTCATTGATTTTATGAAATAAGTATACCAGTTCACGTAAGGAAGTTATGACGTCGCAACGTATGGTATTTTGACAATTCGCGAAATTGTTTTTAAAGTACAAGTACCTATTGGATTCGACTTGTTGTCAACCATCCTATTGAACGTTTATCGTATTTAAGACATATGCAATTACCTACGCTTTGCGCTGACAATTTGTTATAAATGAGGACGTGATTTTTTTTAGTGACTGTTTCATAATTTTTTTGAATTTGTCCGTAAATAATAAAATCCGTAAATAGTAGGTGATTTTTTTTTGTGTTGATAAATGTTATATTTTAGTTAAAATTTTCTGTTTGATTATCACACTTAATTTTTATTATACCTACATAGTGGTCCCTACTACCAAGAATGAACTAAAAGTTGTCCTTGATCAAGAAAAAGTTGGGAACCCCTGCCGTCGACCTATAATCCTATAATTGGTACGCAAGCCTTGGTGGGCGAGTTCGACTCGCAATTAATCGGTTTTTTTAATATTTTTTTTACGATTTGGTTACACCAAAAAAGTGCTTATACAAGAAAAGAAAATTTAATTAATTTATATATAAGTTAATTATATTTTATCATTTTGTCGTACAGAAAAAGGAAAAAAAAACAGCAAATTCATACGTTTTCCTAAGCACATCAAGGTAGACAGGCAAAGTGTCTACCAAGGCTCCGTTCTCCACTTTCCACAGATTTTTAAAAACATTACGTGATGAGTGTTGGAACCATTTTGATTTATCATTTTATATTTCTATAAAATTGAGTGAAATATTTCAGTAACATAATTGTTTGGTGAGCTGTATTGCATAAATCATATGTGATTTTAGTGTGGCACTTAAAACACTTTGTACTGGCTGAGCTATTTATGAGCGAGTAAATCATGAGTAGACATAACAATATTACTTTATGCGTGATGCAGCTACACGGTTTATCCCGCATGGCAGAGTAGGCGGAGGGTATTACTAGTGATTCAGTGTTAAGACACTGCGACACCCCTCCTTTAACCCCTTAATGTCATCACAATGTAGTTATCAGTGATTGCTTTTTTTTTTATTTCTGCACATTATTTTGAAATAGAAAGATGGATAGTATATTTGCATAAAGAATACTTTGAATTTGAACCCGTTATAGTATTGGGAGTAGCGTACTCAACATTCGATTATAGAGATGTAGTTTGTTGCCTCTATTGTAACTTCCAGGCGCACAAGGCATGCGACTGTAAACGCTACAAGTTGTGGGTTTGATTCTCACTCGAGCAAATGAAATATTTCATATTTTCATTTCTACTCTTTTAGAAAACAAGGACGGCTTCCAAGTGGCGCGGGTACAATTGGGGCGGCTACGTAAATTTTCTACACGTTTTCTAAAAATTATTCTTTTTCCTAAGTAGGGAATAGTTCTTTAACAATGTGGAGAGTGGAGTGTTTAAACATTAGCCTCTCTCTGTCTACCCTACTATATGCGAGATTCAGCGTGAAGCTGACAAAAAGAAGTAATTAAAGTAAGATAAAAATAAAATTATTTACACAAAATACAAAGCCTACCTAACTAAAGTGCTAACGAAGTATCTCGGTCCTTCTACACCGTAGCCCCCGGCCACGCCCCTGTAACGTGATACGCGGTATCCAAGGCTACAGACACTCACTGTTTGTTTAGAAATTGTACTTTTGTATATTGTTGTATATATTTTGTTTAAGCTTCACGCTGTAAGGCAGGTTAGATTTAGTGTTAAGACACTACGCACCACCCTAACATCGAGACATTCATTGCGTGTTGGTGGCAGTTCTCAACGCCGTCACAGATTTTAACCAAATTCTTTTTACAAAAAGAAGAAGTTTCTTTATTTGACAAATATATTTTGTATGTGTCCGTTAGGAAAGTGTAATTAAATGTGCGTAATAGCGTTTGTCTGTAAACGCGATTCGATTGCCATTCGGGGGAATCAATTATGTTCTTTGCTCGCTCTGGTAGCACGATGAAGCGTGATGTTGAATTCCACCACTCACCACGCAAAAAATAATCGGAAAATGGGGAACGGAGAGTTTTCCGACTAGGTTTGTTCCATCTGTTTAGTCTGCT
This sequence comes from Heliconius erato x Heliconius himera, assembly GCA_013421005.1. Taxonomy (NCBI): domain Eukaryota; kingdom Metazoa; phylum Arthropoda; class Insecta; order Lepidoptera; family Nymphalidae; genus Heliconius; species Heliconius erato x Heliconius himera. The sequence continues at coordinate 62,756 of JAATLQ010020968.1, read as the reverse complement.
ATTTGCGGGAAACAGCGTTAAGCTACTTTATAAATTATAGGTGTGTTGTTGGTTTCGCATTGACACAATGCTGGAAGCAGCGTGAAGCGTGATGTTTCCATTTAACCCACCGCACCTGTGGTTAGAGCTACCTCGAGCACTTGCAATGTTTCACTTGTCGTACAAAATTCTTAGTTATATTAAAAATACTTTATTGCATGTAACATATTGTAAGATTTAGATTAAAATATATATATATATATATATATATATATATATATATATATATATATATATATATATATATATATATATATATATATATATATATATATATATATATATATATATATATATATATATATATAGGTACTTAAATTAACACGTAATGTGCAATGACACTTTATCACTGTGCGAGCGAAGCTGCAGGTAAAAAATTGACGATTTTAAAACTATTTCAATTGTTTTGTATCTTTTTAGGGTTCGGTACTCTAAAGGGTAAAACGTCATATTTCTGTCTGTGTGTCACCGGGCAGTAAGTATCTCATGAACCATGATAGTAAGATAGTCGATATTTTTTACAGATACAGGTATTTCTGTTGATGCTAGCATTATTTTATAAATAATAGTGCTACGAAACGCTTTATGTGCGTATCCTACTCGGACTTGACCAGCTTTTTTCCTATATTACTGTTAATAATATTCTAAATTGCTTATTTTTGCTTTCCACTTTCTTTTTAACCGACTTTAAAAAAGAGGACATCAATGAATTCGGCATCAGTATGACTTATATTTTGTAAAGGTACTGTATAAAGAAACCCAATTATCATGGGTGTAGGAAGGGGGGAGCCAGGTGGTCCGTGCCTACCTCAGAATAGTCTGGTGCCCACTATTTCAGGCCAATCGTGGCGTAGGGGCACAAGTGTAGCCCACTTGTTGTGTGTTCGATCCCCACTCTAAGAAATGAAATATTTATTTAAATTTATTTATTTAATTTCTTGGCTCTGGTGCCGTCCGGTGTGTGTGTATTCAGCGGAAAATTGGAAACGGAGTGTCTTAACACTAGGTTCCCTCTGCCTACCCAGCTGTGTGCGGGATACAGCGTGAAGCTGATTCTTATAAATATATTATTCAATTTACACGTCAAGCAATAGATATAACTAATGAATAATAAATGATTGAAATGTATTTTCAAAGCACTAATAGCAACATATATTTACGAAAATAATACCTAGTGGGTGGTTTCTCAATAATACCTATGACACGGCGGCGCTCGGCCTCCACTCGCGAACTTGAACTATTTTATTCAAACGCTCCTATAAACCTATGTACATGCAAACATACATGTTGATCATTGTATGATACAATATTAGATAATATTTAGCAAAATCTTATTTAATGTTTCCTTTATTCTTATCATAAATTTATGATGAAACCTTAAGTGACCCGAACGAAACTTGATTAACAAAAGTTAAGTCCCATCATTGGATGTCGTCGTGGCGCAGAAGGAAGCGTGTGACTGTAATCATGACGGTTGTTGGTTCGATTTCCTCGTCACCAGAGAAAATTAAGATATTTTTAATAATTTCATTCGCTCTGGTAACACAGTAAAGCGTCAGTTGTGAGTGAGTTTCGTCCACTTCCTTCCACACGTCCACGCAATGCCTCAAGAAATCGGTGGAAAATGGGGAACGGAGTGTCTTAACGTGAACGTTAGGTTCAAAGGTTGAAAAGGCGTTAAGCTAAAGAATAAAAATGTCATCAAAATTTGAAATGATTAATTTTTTTTAACATGAGAATGATATTTTTAACACATTTCATTTCATTTTTTTCGGCCTTCATTTTCATTTTTACGCATTAATTCTTTTTTTCAGCCATATTAATTCCATTTTACCTATGTCTTCGAGCATTATTATATTAGATTGTTGATATAAATAAAAATAATAAAAATAAAATTTGTTCTTACCTTAAATATGTAAATACATGTCGGCATCCCTCTAATAGCAGTATATATCACTTACATCTAATTAGTCGGAGTATCAAGCATCAACGCCCGCGGATATTGTGTTTGTTATGTCGTAAACAGGATTTTTTTATTTGTTTTTTAAGATAAAATTTATTTTAATAAATGTGGATTCAGTTACGGGGAGGGGGAGTTAGGGGAGTTAGGAGAAATATATTTTTTTATTTTGCCTTATATTGTATAATTTGGTCTGATAATTTTGCTACAGTTCAAATTAAAAACTCAAATTGTGAAATAATCTTTAGAATTTTAACAGCTTTACGCTTTATCCCGTATAGTAAGTTAGACTGAGGCACCTAAGAGGTCATCGTGGCGCAGTGCGACAGCGTTTGACTGTAAACACTAAAATGTGAGTTTGAATACCACTCGGAGGAATTATTAAAATTTATTTTAATTTCTCGGCTACACAATGTCTCGAAAATTCTCTCTTCTCTCTACCTACTTTATAAAATGCTGGATGCAGCGTGAAAAAACAATTATATAACATATTATATTTAATATAAAAGTAGCTCCATCTAAATAATACACTTTCATGTCTAATAAACCTTAAATAAACCTATTTCGCTCCACCAACCCCCGATACTCCCTTGCAGATCGTAGGGCATATCGATTACTAATTGAAGGGGTATACTAGTAGGTACCGAATATAATGGGATTTTGGGGATGCAATCATCACTTGTTTTTGTTTGATTATATTATATTTGGTGTGGATATGTTGTTTTTATTCTCGGAGTGGCATATTTTTTAGGTATTATAGGTACCTAATCTATCAGCTTCACGCTGTAATCCGCACGCAGCAGAGTATGCAGAGGGAACCTAGTGTTAAGACACTCCGTTCCCCACTTTCCGCCGAATTTTGGAGGCATTGCGTGTTGAGTGGCGCCGCTCTTTACCTCGACACCAAAAATAGAAACATAAATTTAAATTAATATATTTCATTTCCTCGGTTGAGGGGGACCGACAACCGTCGAGTAACCTTATCTAGATATAATAATAATAATAATTAAGCCCTTTATTTCACAACCACATATTTACATTTCAATTGATGTTATTCTTATATCAAAATATTTTATATAATAGTATAATAAAATTTTAACTGGTAGCTGTCTGTACATAGAAGATACACGCGAAAATCTTTTACTAAGTACATTTATAAAAGTAATAGAACCCAACAAACTGCTTAATCGATTCGAGGTGCAGTTTTCATTATTCCATTTTGGCAAACACATTTTTGTTTTTATTTAAATCGGTTCATAAATTAGAAAATGTATTCTAAAAACAAACTATTTGTAGTTATTTAGAAAACGTATAAAAATTTGAATGCAGCGGGACTCGAACCCGCGCCTCCTGGAAACCGACCAGGAACCGAACGCATGGCTTAGTGGTCAGAGCGCCTGGTCGTTTTCCAGGAGGCGCGGGTTCGAGTCCCGCTGCGTTCAAATTTTTATACGTTTTCTAAATAAGTATTTTTCTTTTCTAAGTGTGGATTAACACTTTATAAATGTTTAAAAAACAAACTATTTGTTTCGGCAAAATTGTGTTTTTTTTTGTGTTGACTGAAACTTTATTTATCGATATATAAACATTGTGTGGTTAAGTTAAAATTTACCGTGTTAGGTTAGTTAGTAGGGCCGTCCATTACTCACGTGATGTTTTTTGAACCATTTTTAAAAGCCTCTCCCTTGGAGATTCGTGTATATGGTGAGGACTAATCCTCCCCTCCCAGTAAAAATCACGTCTATCTACAAATTTAATTATATTCTAGAAAATTAAGGACGATAAAAAAAATATTAAAAATGTCGTAGTCAGAAAGGTTGCAGGTTGTTAATGACTGGCATAAAAATTATAAAAGGAAAAGGATAATCGTGCGAAAAACATTTGTACTAGTATTTTTTTTTAAATGTAAGTACATATTTAGAACATTACACACCGATTGGCAAGAATCTTGCAAAATAAATACACGTGGTATCTTACTAAACTCAATGTATTCTAATCAGCTTCCCGCTGTATCCCGCATACAGCAGAGTAGGCAGAGGGAACCTAGTGTTAAGACACTCAGTTCCTCACTCTCCGCCGAGTTCTGGAGGTATTGTGTTGAGTGGCGGAACTCAACACCGCGCTTTGCCTTGACACCAGAGCGAGGAAATGGAAATATAATATAAATATAAATGTAAATAAAAATTTAATTTCCTTGAGTGGGTATCGAACCTGTGGGTTCGACCAGTCTATTTTACAGTCACACTTCATGGCCCTGCGCCACGACTGGCCTTTTATTATTGTTATTGTTATTAGTTATCTAGTGATTACTGAACAACATTTTTTTTTCGCATTTCGGACAAATAACTAAACGATAAAAGATCCTGGAGATACATACGTATTTAACATATACACGTAATCAAAAATAAAGAATTCGAATGATGTACCCTTACCCAACTCCAAATGAACAACGTCCACTTCCCTTACATCCCTATCATAAAAATAATAATCAACCAATTTTATGCAAAGCCCAAAAATTATAATGTATTACGTATAATTTGTGAGGGTACCACACAATGGGAATCCCCGTTAATACTATAGCAACAATGGGGTTCCCCGCTGGCTGGGAAGCTGTCGTTAAGATCACTTGTTAACATGTTAAATGGATTAATGTTTTTAACGAGAGGGGGGTGGTAAGTATAGTTAATTGATTGCACGCTCCCGTACTGTCTGATTGAATGTTATGAAGTGCTAGATTAATGATGATGGACGGTGGGTCTTTGTTTTCTTTTAAATAAAGACTTGTATTTCTTTTATGTACCTAGGTAAACTTAAACTGAAAGTGGGGAACGAAGTGTCTTAACACTAGGTTCCATTTGGACTGTAACTCACCTAGCAATGTCTCGAATTTGGGCTGATAATAGAGAATGAATATAGAGAGCGTGTCTTGACACAAGTTTCCCTACCTATCCGGATAGGTGAAAATAATATGTAATAAGTAAAAGCTTAAAAAATATTTATTCTATACTAGCGATCTGCTTGCAAAATCACGAAATGATTCTTGTTTTTATATATGTACTAGAAGAGACTCAAACGCAGCTTCGGCCGCTTAAATTTATTTTTGTGTTATTGCTATATATTCCAGCTTCACGCTGTATCTCGTAGCACGGTAAACAGAGGGAGTCACTCCGCTCCCCACTTTCCGCAGAATTCTAGCAGCTGGGAATCGAACCCACAACCTGTCGCATTTACATTCACTCGTTTATGCCCCTGTGCCACGACTGGCCGGATAGTAAACAAACTTACATTCACATTTATAATGTTATGCTAATTACATATGTTAAATCTGTTTATAAAGGCTTAACATAATATTGTACCAACATTGTAAACTTGCAAAAATCGTCGCTCCCACCGCCCCGGGGTGGTCACAAACATTGCTAGCAAAACAAGTCGGTTGAACTGCACATGCACTTCTGTTTCCGGTTCATTTTTTTTACCTTCCCAACCTAAGTAAATAATTTTTGGACGTTTCATATATTTGTTTTTAAAATATGGACTAGATTTTTTTTAAAGAAAAATAATTTAGTTATTTCAATTTCCTCGCTCTGGTAACAAGACAGAGCGCAGCGTTGAGTTCTGTCGCTCAATAATGCAATATTTCGGAAAGTGGTCGGTGTGTAGTGGAACGGAGTGTCTTAACACTAGGTTCCCTCTGCCTACCCTGCTAAGTGCGGAAAATAGCGTGGAACTGCTCAAGTATTCTTTTCTGATATTAAAAAGGTATAATGTACATTATTTTTATTTATCATTATTCTGCGGGATACAGCGTGAAACTGATTTAATTTTTTAATTTTTATTTTTATTCTCCTCAATGTAGTAATGATCTGCGTTGAATTCCGCCACTCAACACGCGAATTGGAAATTGGTTAAAAGTAATAATTCGTAGCCGTATTTTCAATTATGATTTATTCTGGCCTTAAATAGTTTCGTTGTTATATTTTCTAACGGAAATTTCATTGCAAAAGTTGATTTAAGTTTATTTTTTGTATATGGATTTGATAATAGTGGTTTTGTTGCTTAACATTTAGACAATAGAAGTTAAAAATAATATTAGTACCTATATATGTAGGTAGGTTATAAATAAAATATTTAAAAAAACGCGTTTTTATTATGGTGTATTGTATTTTACAATCAATCAATCCCTTTCAATTATATACCCATATTAGGTGGTTTAAATATTTGTAATCCGCCATTTTGCTATGGCGACCATTTTGGATTAACAATAATATTGATTGTATGTAATTTCATTGTCATTACAACTGAAGTCGTTGTTAACATTTCAGCTCAATCGGATACTATAAAGTGGACCAAAATAGGCTTGCAAGGTTTCACTTACACTGTCATGCATACTAATACGGCATGTCAAATAAAATCTTTTATTACAATTTTAAAGTGTTATTCCACACTTGGGAAAGAAAAATACTTGGAAACCGTCCAAGAGCCGCGGGTTCTAATCCTACTACGTTCAATTATTTTATACGTTTTCTATGTATAATAAGTAAATAAAAATTTGTAATAATTCCTCAGGTACTCCAACAAGCTGGGAACATAGAACGGCTAGGTCGTTTCCTCTGGTCCTTGCCCGCGTGCGAGCGCCTCCACGCCCACGAATCTGTACTGAAAGCTAAAGCGATGGTCGCTTTCCACCGCGGCAACTTCAAGGAACTGTACAGATTGCTCGAATCACACAATTTTAGTGCTCACAATCATGAAAAATTGCAAAATTTGTGGTTGAAAGGTAAGTTTGTAGAAGTACCTACCTAGTAGTAGTAGCGTAGTAGGAAATATTTTCTGAGGGGGTCTAGACTCTAGCTTTGAACAGATATGTTCGTGTAAATATAGTTTTTTTGTTATTTTTTCGGGCCAAATTTTGTTCTAAGTAAAATTTCTGGGGGTACGAACCACCCGGCTTTCCCCCTTCGTACGCCCATGGTACTTACTGTAGTTGATAGTGAGTGAATTTTTTGTGAATATATATTTATGTATATATATTTATAATATTGATGACAAAGTGCGGCAAATACATCAGACACTAACTGTATCTACATAGAATGTGCAGGGCGCAATGACTCACAGTCACTAGTAGATACTGCTTACCTGACGGAAGTTAGTTTAGTGAAGACGAAATAGTAATATAGTATGATATGAAAAAGTCAAATCATTTTCAAAAAAAAAAAAAATAATGTCAGTGTGCGGGATACAGCGTGAAGCACGCTGTATCCCGCACACAGCAGGGTAGGCAGAGGGCACCCATTAAAAGACATTCCGTTTCCCACTTTCTGCCGAATTCTGGAGGCATTGCGTGTTAAGTGGCAGAACTCAACGCCACGCTTTGCCTCGAACACACCAGAGCCAAGAAATGGAAATATAAATTTAAGTAAATCTCCTTGAGTGGGGATCAACCCACAACCAGTCGGTTTTACAGTCACACTTTGTGCCGCTGCGCTATTTTCAAAAATATTGAGGCCGGTGTAATAAAGAAAACTTTTTATTATGTTTCGTATTTTTCAAATACTTAAGTCTCAATTTTCATTCCAAATAAGCACCTAAATAAATTAATATACTCATCTAAAGAAATATTTTAGCACACTACATGGAAGCAGAAAGACTGCGGGGACGACCACTGGGAGCCGTAGGTAAATACAGAGTGCGGCGCAAGTTCCCCCTACCAAGGACCATATGGGACGGAGAGGAAACTAGCTATTGTTTTAAGGTAGGCATATTTTTTCTGAGAATGAAGAAGAACAAGAAGCTTATGTTTGAACACATAGAGAAAATGGGTGACGAAAGAATGGAAAAAAAGATTTGTGAAGCAAGAGTGAGTGTTAAGAGAGGCAGGGAGAGACTTCCATTGATCTTTTTGAAAACAGTATAAATAGTAATGGAGGAAGGTTACGTAAAAAGTATGATGATAGCCACCGGAAGGGTTTTGCACAAACTCATACGACTATGTGTGGTTTGATAATAGTGAACGAGACGAAAGAGATGTGCAGTGATAGTAGCGTCTGGCGCACCGTTCCCTCTGGTTATCCCACTCTCCCGCTGTTGTAAGACAAGGTGTGGCGTAGAGTCGGAACTTAGTGTCAAGACTTTCCCTTACCCACTTTTTGACCGTGCATGTGTCAACGGCGATGGAATTAACGCGGTGATTTGTACTGCCTGAGCGAAAATATTTTTTTATCGCGAGTATGCATCGAACCCCCAGGGTTCATACTTAAAGTGGCACGCTGTCCCATTGTGACAAGATGCAACTTTATATCTATATTATTTTCAATTCTCCATTCAAATTTCAGTTAAATGTACTTTAGAAAATAAAAATATAGGAATTCAAAATTATTAATTATATTTTTATATGCACAGGAAAAATCAAGATCAGTACTGCGAGATTGGTACCTACACAACCCCTACCCGTCGCCGCGGGAGAAAAGAGAACTCGCTGAAACCACTGGGCTTACAACTGTACAGGTAAGTTTAATCAAGTTGTTTTTTATTTTAAATATAATGTGTGTAATTAATTTTAAAAAAACTGGTCAAGCGCTTTCGCCTACAACTACAATTTCAAGATCAACGGGAAATATAACTTGTAAAAGTTGATAACTTAAGTTTGCAGGTACTTACTCATTTTGTATGAAATGAATAAACAATTAATTCATCAGTTTCACGCTGTAATCCCGCACACAGCATGGTAGGCAGAGGGAACGTAGTGTTAAGACATTCTTGTATGAAATTAACTACAATTATGAGTTTGTAATAGTTATTATCTATACGTATAATAAAATGTAACGGATCGGAGTCTGTACATGTCTGTACGTAAAAGGTATACAAGAAGAAAAGTTATGGCTTTTATTAACGTGATAGAACCAAAATCGATGTTTTTTTTGTCTGTTTGTCTGTGTGATTACGCTAATCTCAGAAACGGCGAACGGATTTAATGTTTGACTATTGTGTTTTATCAAGCTTCCCTTAACATTTTGTTTTATTTCAATCGCTTATAAATAAAAAAGATACCATTTTAAACAATGTTGTTTGATGAAATTACTATAAATAGTTTAGCTATTCTTCATTTGGCTGAAACGTTACTTTTTAAATATTATTTTTAAAATTATATTATTTTTTGAAAACAGAACTAATACAGATTAGTTTATTCATAATTATGTAGTTCAAGAGCCGAAGCCGCGAGCGTGTCGCTAGTCTGTAATATAAATATAAATTTCCATTTCTCTGATTTTCTCCTTTATTGGTACATATTGCGAATTCTCACTTTTTGCCAAATTTGATAATTGTTTATCTTTGAAGTTTGATTACGCGACGAATGAAGATAACGATCAATGCTCTGATTTTGTATAAAATGAACGAGAAATATAAGTTAATAATATTTTATTTCGTAAATATGTATCTATAATTTTTCACTTTTTAGTTTTTTCCTTTATTTGTGTTGTAAGTTCTCACTAAAGGACACAGCGTGAAGAAAAAAATATTTTTTTAATAATTAGCTTTAAAATATATTATACTCACCTTGACGAATAGGAAGTGTTAACATGTATTATAAATTGAGAACTTAATAACCAATTTGAATATACAGTAGGTTACATCGAAAGAAAATGTGGTATATAGGTAACTAGCGCGTCCAACTAAACAAACTATTCATTATATTATACCAAATTAACAGAAGGCTTGTCGCAACTAGAACAATAAAAAAACTTTTTTTTATTGTTTTTTGCCTTACATTGTATCCCGTACAAAGATCATAGTGGAGGCAGAGGGAAATTGGAAGGCTAATGTTATTACATTAAGACGTTTCGTTCCACATTTTCTGCCGAATTCTAGGGGCATTGTGTGTTAAGTGACGGAACTCAACGCTGCGCTTTCCCTCATTTCCAGACCGAGGAAATGAAAATTAAATACCTCGAACAAGAATGGAACCTACAACCAGTCCTATACACAGTGGCATGCTTGTGCCGCTGCACCACCACCGCCTTCAAGAAAGTGAATTGTCTCGAATACTTTCTGAGATTAGCGCGTTCAATCACACAAACCCTTCATAATGTTGCAGAAGGCTTGTCGCCGCTAAAACAATAAGCACATACAAAATAAACTTTAAATAATGAACATTTTAATTCACAACTTCAACTCGTCATACAACATGGTATTTAAAACAATTTTTACCCGCGCTGCGGTGTAACTCGATACCTACCGCTTCCTCAAAGTCCAATATATTATGTTACAGCAACTGCCCGTTCAGTTTAGATTTGAAATCGAGAATATTTGTGTTGAAAACTCACTCTAGTATAGATTATATTACTTTATTAAGACCAGTGAATGTGAGTAGGTAGCTCTAATCAAAATATTTACAGATTTTTCCTTTAAATTTGAAAAATTTAAAGGAAAAAATCTTTAAATATTTTGATTTGGATAATCTCAGTTTTCCTTGGTAAAACCAATGTTTGCCAAATACCTAAAATTATTGTTATGAGATAAAATTTACTTGTAAAAATGTTAAAATAAATAATATGTTGTATTTCTTTAATCTATTTTTATTAAACAAATGAGAATAGTTCCTACTGCTTCCTCAAAGTCCAATAGATTGTGTTACAGCAACTGCCCGTTCACTTTAGATTTGAAATCGAGAATATTTGTGTTTGAACTTTTTCTGGTATAGGCTATATTATTTTAGTAAGACCTGTGTAGGTGATAAGGTAGCTTCAATCAAAATCTTTAATGATTTTTTTTCGTAAAGTTTACTTACTTTTCTAATGTTTATACGATTTTGAGGTAAAATTATTGACGTAAGTTAAAATTACACTTTTAAAATGTTAAAATTAATAATATCTATTTATATAAAAGGACTTGTGCTGACTGACTGAGGTAAGACGCACGCAGAGCCGTAACCGCTGATGGTAGAAACGTGAAATTTGGGCAGATGTTTATTTTCATATTCTGGACATCCACTAAGAAGGGAATTTTAAAAATTTTAACCCTATAGGGATGAAATAGGGGTTGAAAGTTTGTATGGAAAAAAAAATAATATGCACCGATTCTTATAAAAAATTAAATTCAGACTGTTAAAAATATTTTATTGAACACGTGTTTCGTGGTTTTTTTAGAATTCACTCCTAATAAGTGGGCGAAGCCGCGCGCGCCCTCTAGTTTCATATATGTGTACTAAACAAATAATAATAATTCCTACTGCTCTTTCAAAGTCTAATAGATTATGTTACAGCAACTGCCCGTTCAGTGTAGATTTGAAATCGAGAATGTTTGTGTTGAAAATTCATTCTGGTATGGGCTATATTACTTTAGTAAGACCAGTGAAGGTGATGAGGAAGCTCCTATTAAAGTATTTAAACGATATCTAAACTAAGCATTGGTTTTTCTAATATTTTCATAATAAATGAGTAAATCGAGGCATTGTAAATATGTATGTCAGTATGATTGAAATTATGATATTTGTGTGCGTTCGACTCCCACTGACAATGTATGAACGATTTATACGACGACCCTTGCTCTGGTAGTAAGACAAAGCGCGACGTCGAATTCCACCACGTATCCGAATAGGCAATGAATGTCTTGGAAACAGAGTGCAATGCGAGGGGAACGAGGTGTCTTGACACTTACATTGTCCTCTGCCTATCCTGCTAAATGCGGGATAAAACGTGAAAAAACAATGTACTATGCTGTCGCAAAATACATTTATTCAAATAAATAAAACTCCTGAACGAAAAAAAACAATGAAATATGAATTGTAGATAGTAACATTGCCGTGTTTATTATTGCAGGTGTCAAACTGGTTTAAAAACAGACGACAGAGAGACAGACAAGCTGAACATAAAGATAGGTAAGTTGTTTATTAAGTCTTATTTATACTTTTGTTACCATATAGAGGTAGGTCAGTCGGGTAAGTTTGGTCAGTCAGTTTATTTGATTTAATACTAACTTATTATACCTAGTAGTTTTTACGGTCACTCATAAAGTTAATCGATAAGCTTATGTTCTATAATTTATACTTTCTTGTCGTATCCTGTATACCAAGGAAGACAAAGGGAACCTAGTGTTAACACATTTTTCTCTCAATTTTCGAGATATAACATGTTAAGTGCACTTAACATTCCACATTGAATACTAGGTTCCCTTTTTTTTCTCTACTATATGCGGGGAACAACGTGCAGATAAAAAATATATTTTAAAAATAATTTATATAATTTACACGTAATCAACTATATAAACAAACATAGAATTGTTGTATGGAATAGTAGTATAAATTTACAACTTTTTATATAACATTTTTTAAAAACTATGAATTTATTCTACTACTTCATACAACAATTATTTTCATTGAGGCCGTCGTGGCGCAGTGGTACAAGCGCATGACTATAAACGCGAAGGTTGTAGGTTTGATTACCACTCGAGAGATTGAAATATTAATTTTTATTTCTACGCTCTGATAAGCAGGCAAAGCGCGGGTTAACACGAATACGAAATGTCTTAAGAATTGAGAGGAAAGTGAGGAACGGAAGTGTTTTAATGAGAACAAAGTATCTTTACACTAGGTTCACAGGTTCCATTTGCTTATGCAATTTTTTTATTGAATTGAATATACTATAACTTATTAATATAGATGTTTTATCGGAAAACCTTAGAGAATGCAATTTTGATTTTACTTCAACAATTTCATATCTGATTTTATGAGGGATAATGTCGAAAGGAGCCATTTCGGATCGTTTACTATATATCGACTTCGTAACATGATATATCACGAAATATATAGTAAATAAATATATACTTTATTTCTTACATGCTGAGGTTGATTATTGAAAGTTAAAACACATGCTCCATTTTTTGTGATATACAGTTAAAATCAAATATTTATTTATTTATAAATAATAACAGGCCATCGGAGCCCAAAGGGATCCAGAGAAGGATATTATCTGGTGACGATTGTAGGTTCGATTTCGGGAATTACAGTTCCTACTTCGAATTCAGGTGGAAAATGAATGTAGAGCATCATCAGTTTTAACACAAGGGCTGTTGACTCTGTACCTGTACCTTATCCTTTAGGTATATGCGAGATAGAATGAAGTGTGCTTGTCTTATGTCATTTTTTAATTATATCAGAATTTACTTTTATTTTAAAGGTTCGTTTATTTTTAAGGATTTTCACGGAGCTTCACGCTATGTCGCACATAGCAAGGTAGGCAGAGGGAACCTGGACTTAGCGCCAAGACACTTTCTTCCATTAAGACAATTTCGTTCCCCATGTTAAGGTCATATAAAATCTTATTACGGTCATATAACATCATATTAATTCTCGTCGGATACCTGTATATTGAATATTATATTTACATACTTACATATATACTATGGTTTTACTTAATTATTTATATACCAACATAAGTTGATTTTTACTTCAAGAACTGGCCCTCAAGTGAAATAGATAACTTTTACCTATTTCACTGAGGATAGTCGTGGCGCAGGGGCACAAGTATGTGACTGTAAACGCGACTGATTGTGGGTTCGATCGACCCCACTCGAGAATTTTTTTTTTTTAAATATATATTTTCATTTAAATACATCGTTGCTCTAGTGTCGAGGCGAAGCGCGGCGTTGAGTTCCGCCACTTAACACGCCTCGAAATAAGCGGAACGAAATAAGCGGAAAATGGAGTGTCTTGATACTAGGTTCCCTCTGCCTACCCTGCTTTGTGTGGGATACGGCGTGAGGCTGATTTTTATTTACATATTAGCGAGCGGCAATCATTATTTCAATTGCTATTCTTAGCTTTACTTCGTCTCCCGCATACAATACCAATCCATACACTTTGTATGGCCGTAATTATGATTTTGATGACCTTTCAATTAAAAATAACTTCTGTTAGTAAAAGTACTTCGTTAAAAAGTGACGGCATCTTCACGTTTTATTCCGCATAAAGCACATACGTATTCAGAAATTCTTTTAATCATAATATATATACTTAGATTTATATGACTTATACAGTAACGTTGTGAGTTCGATTCCCACTCGGAGCAATTAATTATCTTCGTTCCCTTGCTTTATTAACAAGACAAAGCGCGGCGTTAACGTCCGTCACTTAAAACGCAGTGATTCGGAAATATTTTGTATACGATATAGTGTTCTATAAGGTATTCTAATAAAATATAGTTTTAACAAGTTAACAACACACAATGTTTCCAAAAGTGGGTGGGGTATGGAGAACAGAGTTTCTGAACACTTCCATCTTTCTATCACGACATATTCGGGATACAGCGTGAAGAATTATTATTATTAAATAATAATAATTATTATTAAATAATAATAATAATTCTTCACGCTGTATCCCGAATATGTCGTGATAGAAAGAGGGAAATGTTCAGGATACAGCGTGAAGAATGATAAAACAAAACCATATAAATTATAAACTTGGCTACAAAATTCATACTATTTCCCGTCCGTATATAAACACTGTAGTTTGAAAGTGTTTGCAATGAGCGAGACAGCGCCATGCGTGCGAGCGAGACAGCAATACGTAACTTGACACCGCCACATCTGCGCTCTAAAAGCTAACAGGGACGTATTCGGTGGTTAATATGTTTTATTTCGTTTTTTTTATATATACAATTTTTCAGGTTATAGTTAGTTTTTTTTATATTCTTTATGAAAATTGTTATATTTTCCATTTTTGAGGATATTTTACCATTTTTTTAATATCGAAACGAAAAGAAATTAAGTAACCACCTACAGACGATAGTTTTTTTAACTAAACCTAAGAATTACACATAATCTCGAGCCAAAAAGTCTCTAGAGTGAATGTGGATTTTTTAAAAAAATACACATACACTCTAAATCAAGTAAAAGTAGAGTAACTACTTAAATTCTTGAATATCATTTTAATCAGATAACATGCATGCAGCAAGTTTACAATACAAACAAAAAGTAAATCTAATTCCCATTTAAAACTTACACTTTTTAAAAATCAAAATCTTCTTTTTATATTTTTTTGTTTATTAAAAAAACCGTATCTATTATCCTCTTAAATTCATTGTACCAGAACGGAACAGGTAGTTATTGAATACCTAAGAACGGCGCCATTATTGTCTAAAACAAAATTTTTCTAAATCTTTTCGCTCGATCGACTGGAAATTTGTGCTTCGGTGCGCCCATTGCCGACTTTGGAATTAAGAAAAGAAATTAAAAAAATAGACCTCCTTGGTTTTAATGTGGCCAGTGCCTGTGTTAGTAAAATTATGAAAAGAACAACAAATACATTAATATTGATAATTTTGATGTTATCTTAGTATATTTGGGATTCTAATTACAGCTCAATGACTGTAGAAGCAAATATAAAATTAAATATAATGTTCTTTATTGTATTAAAATAAATAAGAAGCAAAACATAAAAATAACAAAAATGGAGTGTAAAAAGTGGATTATATCTATAAGAGATTCCAGCCAACCAGATGAGTGACAATCAAAGTTGAGATAAATAACTATTTTCATATAAGAGTTTTTTTGGGTAAGCAAACATAAAAGGTTCCTAAAAAATGTGGAGAGTAAAATATTTAATCTCTAGGGTTTTATTAATGAAATTCAAGAAATTATAACAAAGATGGAAAAAAGAACGAATCTTTCTACAATTCATGTAAATCTCTTTTGTTGCTCAGTCACTGATAGACAAGGCACAGACGATGCTATATTACGATTTAGTTTTAGCATGTACATATATGAGATAGGAAGAGTAAAAAAGCACTAAGTGAAGATTTCTCGAAATTCCTACAGAAACGGGATAAGGCGGGATTTTCCATTTAATGTTTTAAAGTTAGTTTATTAGCTTAATATAATGGGTAACAATAATTTCCTTATATGGTAAATATAATCTAATCTAAAAAGCAGGATAGATAAAATCCATATTTGTCGTGGTGTAGAGGCACAGCTTCTATACACGCGACGATTGTGGGTTCAATCCTACTCAGAGGAATTAATTACTTTCTTTTCCTCGCTCTGGTAACATGACAAAGCGCGGTGTTGAGATCTGCCATTAAACACGCAATTTTTCGAAAATTGAACGGTAATTATGTTAATTGGGGAACGGAGTGTTCTAACGCTCGGTTCCTTCTGTCTACCCTGTTGTATGCGGGATACAGCGTGAAGGTAAAAAACGGGGAGAGAATCCATCTCTGCCCATTGCCATTATTCTTTATGATCTCTGTAGACAGACAAAATAAATTCTATTATTAGTGTCACCGTTCATTTTGTCACTACGATTACTTAATTATTTTTTTATTGTTTTTTGTTTCATTTATAATTTTTATTTTGCGGTATTAGCAGAAAAGTTTTGATGTTAAGTCACTTTGTTCTCCGCCTTCTGCCAACTCAGAGATATTGAGTGTTATGAATGTTATCAGTTCCCGGCTCTTTCCGGAATATGAGAAGGTAAACAGAGAGTCAAGCCATTCCGTTTCCCACACACCACCCAATTTTTGAGATATTGCGTTGAATGGTCAAGTCGGAACTGAACTGAACCCACAATCCTAAATTTTACATAGGTACATGAGCACAAACCCGCGGTAATCATGTACGATCACGTGTACGTTTAATTATTGATATAGCTTTTTAGTATTATGAGAAGAAAAAAATAACTCGATAAACATTTTTTTATTGCACTCCGGGCATATTAAAATTATTTTTAGCTTCCTTTTTTTCGTTTTGCTGACTTTTAAAACTAATTGAGCATATTAAATACATATGGTGTGTTTTGAGAGGTCAAGTCGTTACGTAAGTAGACTGTCTTTGGATGAATCATACACGCCAATGTAGCTCTAATTTAGTCAAATATTGTATTATAATCATCGGCCATTCATTGTTAATCACGTTTTATCCTTCACACTGCAAAGTTGACAGAGGGGACCTAGTGTTAAGACACTCCGTTCTTCACTTTCCGCCGAATTTTTTGAGACATTACGCGTCACGCAATCATTGTTAGGCACTAGTTTTTATCTGTGGCGTCGCTCTCATGGAGTCGTGGTCGAATAAAATCAAGTAAGAGTTGTATGTGACTCTGACACATTCTCCGTTCGATCGAAGGTGTGACCGCTGTAAAAGATGAGCTACCAAGAGGTACATGGACGTACGTCCATCAAGGTCGTAGACATAGTCGTTAGTGAGGTTAGGACGAACCAAACAAATTCTTCAAAATTATCATATTACAATACATTACAATGAGTACAGAGTAATGCTCATTCTCTTTTACAAGAGAAATTACATTTTACATTAAGTATTTGCTCTTTATGGAAATCTGTTGGAATGGAATATGGAAATGTGTTCTGTTTTGTTTTTTAGGAATTACTAGATTTTTGCCGTTTTTACTTTTATAAAATTTGTTACTTTTTATAATACAGTAATGTTAGTAGAAATTTCCATTAATTTTAGATATTACGTGCTTGTAAGTAAAGTCATTAGCCATAACTAATTTAAATATATTAAAATTATTAAATGCGGAAATTTAAATCTCATAGTCTATATGCGTTTTGCATCCAAATTGAAGCTACAATAACTTCGCTATTATCATCAAACAATTAAAAAAAATTGTATCTCCTAAAAAAATATTTATCTACGTCTAGCGCAAAAGAAAAGATAAAAAAATAAATAAAACAAAAATGGCCGTTCCACCCGTATCACGTTACTTAGGGGCGGGCTGTCAGTGTGCATACGTCAGATCGCTTCGGCCTCATTGCTTCGGAGCGAACTACTCACTTTGTGAGCGATGTATTGACCGAAATACGATACTGGGGCTTCTTCTACTTCTTTGATAGTTTTGAAAATGCATTTTTTTTATTAAATGCAGTTTATTTAAATTTAGGTTATATTTGGAAGTTGTTGGTTGTTTGGATTTTTTTTTGCTTCACGCTGTATCCACATATAGCATAGTAGGCAGGGTACCTAGAGTTAAAACATGCCGTTCGAATAAAACCTTATGGGTCCGGCCGCGTTCACAGTCGTACACTTGCGACTCTTCGCCATGACTGGCCTCCTGGTCGTAATTATAAATATTGTTTATGAAATTTGAGTCGGAGTCGTATCCAAGCTTATTATTTATTGACGACGATGACTTCGCCCACTTCGCGTGGGTTACCGCAGTGATGAATATGATCTGCTGTAGTGAATGAATGATTTCGATTCGATTGCTCGATAAATGGACTATCCAACCCAAAAAAATTAAACCAGTAGTTCCCAAGATTAGCGCGGTCAACCAAACTATACAATTCTACAATATTTAATTTAATACAAAGAAATGGTATTTTATCATGCGTAGATCACAGTGTAAATGCAAATTATATATTATGGAGGTTTTATTCTTCACACTGTATTTTGCACATAGCAGAGTAAGCAGAGGAAACTTGGGAACCTAATGTTAAGACACTCCGTTCTCATGAAGACACTTCTGTTCCCCTATACCCACCGAATTCTGGAGCCATTGCGTGTTGAGTGGCGGAACACAACACCGCTTTTTGCCTCGACATCAGATCGAGAAAATTAAATTATTAAATATTATATTCAAACCCACAACCTATTGCGTTTATTGTTGCACGTGCCCCTGCGCCACGTCTGGCTTCGAACTGGAAATTTAAAACTAAATACCTATACATATTTCATATTCAAAAGGCTATATGTATTGTTTTATTTGAAATGAAAAATAACAATCGGTATTTATTAAATACCTTATGTCTATGCCTTACGTCGCCGTAGGTAGGTAGGTCGCCGTTACCAAAGCAGCGCCTGCCTGCAAACACCCCTATGGTAGGTTAGATTCCCACTCCAAATAATTACAATATTTAAGTTATTGTTATATCCTCGCTAGCGTGATGTTAAATTCATAAACACCAACTGAGCCACGGACTACAGAGTATAACTAACTATCTATATGCATTTCCTATTTTTACAACGTTCTAAATTAAGAAAATCAAAATAATCAATATTTTATTATTAAACATGTTAATTTGTTTAATTCCAGCGGCGGCACGGGCGATAAGCAACTGGACTCATCCACCGACGACGACAGTGACGCGCCCCACGCGGGGGCCCACGCGGCGCCGCTCTACCCCCTCTACGAACATCCCTTAGCTCACCTGCAGTATCATCATACGTGACGGTATTTGTAAATTTTAAGGATTTTTTTCATTTTGACAATTTTTTAATTCTCAGATGTGTAATTATAACTCTTTTATAATCTCAAATGACCACCTAATACGGTACTCTTTCCAGTTCTCATGAACATCCTTCAGCACACCTACAGTACATATCTAAAAACATTTGTAAATTTGAATATTTTAATGGATGTTTTTTGACAGCTTTATTATATTTTGTTATCGACAAAAATAATAATTATTTTTGTCGATTCCTTTTTCAATTATAAAAAATCGATTTATCGCTCATCACAATTTTAATATTAAATAGAGTCAACATTCTACCTAAAACTGTATACAAACCCTGTATTATAATGTGTTAAGATCAACTAATGTATCTTAAAAAGGAGGTAAGCATGTGATTATAAAAAATATATCTGGTTTTTCATAATAGTAGATACAACTAGTAGGTTTTACATTTAAACGTTTTACATTTACCAGTTAGTGTAAAAACGTTTATATATTTTAGTCATTTGTATAGTATTTAATAAATAAAATGAGATTTAGTTTTATTTATGTAGAATACTTTCATTTTGATTGATTCTTAACTATTAAGTAATTGATAGATATTTTGTATATTTCTTTGCAATAAATATAAACATAGCTCATAAGAACAGCTTTTATTTATATTTTTGTTTTATTTTGAAATTAATGTTGGTATAAATTGATGAAGTAAGATCGAAATAGCAACGAAACAGAATCATTAGATACAAAAAAAAACATTATTCAGTCTATAAATGTATATAAATACTCAGGCTAGGAATAGGACTATTGTATATTATATATTTTTACTTTAAATTAATACTTTTTACGTAATATAAATTATATATACTTTTTAATTATTTTTTTGTGCCAACATTGCTTTCAAGTTATTTTGCTATAGCTTCAAAAACTGTTAAGAATCTTGAAATATATTAATAGACTTATAGTAATTCAATCAGAATTAATAATGTGTATGTATACATTTTCGTTTTATTTAGTATTTATTAATTATTTTTATTATTTACTAGATAATGTTTGATTTTTATACATTTTGTATGAATATCCAGACTCATACATTATTATAATAAATAATTAATTACAATGTAAATAATAATATAAGTATTTCATTTTAGTGTATATTTAATGTTTGAATGATTTAATACTTTTGAACTAGTTCAATGAATCATGAATCACTGTAAAATTAATTTATATTGAATCATTGTAAAATTAGTGTAAAAATTAAATAAATTTAGTATAAAAGTAGAGTTTTGTTTTATTTGTGTGTAATTTAATTAATTTCAATCTAAATTGTGACTTATTCTCAATACAAATAAATATAGATATTGTTAGATTAATTTTCTCGCAAAATGTTTATAATTTCTACATTCTATGAAAAAAATTAAGTTGCATGTACGTCTCTCGCGAATAATAAATATATTTAAAAGTAACGATCCGCTCTTAGCTTCGTCTGCTGGAACTATTTTATTATTTATGTATTAACTAATTTCTATTATTTTTTAAACATTTTTAAACGTTTACTAAATAAGTATAAATAAGTAATTTCTATTATTTTCGTGTTCAAATAAGTCTAAGATCCGTATTTATACACCGCTCTCATCTCTGAGAACCATGTCGAGATTCCGTTTTCATTCACTCATTATAATCTACGAATGAAAACGGCAACCCAAGATCGATCTCAGAGTTGAGAGCGGTTTATACAGTTTCTGAGATACGTGTGCTCAACCGAACAAACTCTTCAGCTTTATAAAACTCAGATAGACTTAATGCATATGATTAACATAGTCTATCATATATTTACTAGCGTACGTGTTGTAAGCCTGTAAAATAGGCTGATGTAGACCGCGTGCGGTTTCTAGGTCACTTTTAAGTTATTGACGCAAAGTTTGATTTGCTGTTTTGGCAGAAAACTAAAGATTTAAGTACAGTCGGTCTAAAATATAGTTAACTCTTTTCTTAAATTTTAATATTTACTTGTGTTATATTTTTCTAAACAGATTTTTGAATGTTTAATCTTAATAAAGAAGTCTACATAGATACATATTTACACACACATTTTATATTTTCTCTTTTTAGCTTCACGATGTATTTTGCACATAACAAGATAGGCAGAGGGAACCTGGGAACCTAGGGTTAAGAAATTCATTTTATGTGTATTTTTTTTATTTAGTTATCGAAGAAATGTACATTATGAAAACGTATATTATCTCGCGAGTGTGTCTTGAACTGAATAAAGAATCAATTAATTACAAAATATTCATTAAAAAATTAAACTATTAAATATAATGTAAGTACTGTTATACCATATAGTATAAAAATTGTAGTTATTGTGTAATAAAATAAAAAAAAAACTTCTTAAATATTAATAGAATGAAAGTTTCTTTATAGTTACAGAATTTATTTTTATTTTTCATATCTTTACCTATTCATTATAAATACGCACCTGACTGTACTGAAAAGAAGTATATAAAGTGAAATTGAATCAAAGAAAGAGATATATTATCGACACACACCTTCACTTATTTGGTGAGTACTAGTATTTTTTCCCGACTGCTAAGGAAGGGTTATTATCATTATTTTTTAAATTTGGTATTTATATTTGTAGTTGTTACAATAGTATACTTCGTTGTTTTTTATTTTTATATGTTTACCATTTTACCATCCATTGAAGGTATTGTGTCGCAGTGTCTTGCTGTAAACGCGACAGTTATGGATTCGACACCCACTTGGGAAATAAATTTTAGCCACGACCCGGTTCTGGCAAGACAAAGCGTCACGTTGAATTGCGGTCTTTGTCCTGTTTTCTCATCCGTGCTCTAAATAATTATTTTGTTAAGACTTTAAATTCACGCACGTCGAGATATGTAATAACAACGCACACAGCAGGGTAGGCAGAGGGAACCTAGTGTTAACACTCGCCGTTCCCCAGTTTTCGTCGATTTCTGGAGGCATTGCGTGTTGATAGCCGAGCGACACGCTCGACACCCGAGCGAAGAAACGGAAATATAAATTTGAATAAATATTTCATTTCCTCGAGTTGGGATCGAACCCAAAACCAGTCGCGTTTATACGACTTGTGCGATTGCACCACGACTGGCCCCTAACAATACATTTTAACTGTATTTTTTTGATTCCAGGTAACCTCAAAAGAGGCAATTCAAAATGGTTGCCAAATTACTTGCAATATTTTTAATAATACCAACAATATACGCCAAAATAAATGTCGATATATCAGCAACTAACGACAATAAACGTGAAGTCCACATTTCTGGTAGTGTCACCAATTTAATAACTGAAGAAGAAAGAAAAACCTTCGGCCTAACAGACGAGAAGGTAAAGCAAACTATTGCAAAATATTTCGGTTCGATTCCCGACAACGTGTACCTACAAAGCCCGACGCCATGGGGTGATTTATTCAAGACTATGAACTGGCAACAGATAAGACGCGTCGTTTTACCCCAAAAAGCTGCAATTTTGTCCGCAAAATCTGAACCAGTTTTAGTAAAAACAAAAGAATTCTTAAATGAGGGTAGTACAGAAAAATCTTTTAACACCGAGATGATTGAATACGTAACCAACGCAGTTTCTTCCAAATGGGACAGCGACGGCAAGTTGGACGTCGAGGACGTTCTATACGAGTTCGATATGAAGACCGAGCCTACCTTCCTAACTTTTCTATCAAAATGGGGCGAAGACACCGACAAATACATGCCAATGACGATTGGTTCACAAGTCCAGATGACTTTAGCTCCAAAACAAAAAGTTTTGACCGAATTGTACGTAACTAAGGAAGAAATGGTTATCAGAGTGGACTATGAAACCAATTTAGAAGGGTCCGTTGCTATGAATTTCGACAAATTATACAAGGGCCACAAATTCTGGTCGGTCAATATAAACAATATTTTGGCTTCAGGCGGCTTAAAGACTGTGGTGCATACATCTGAGATGATAGACTTCGTTCAGTTCACAGACCCCAGGGTGGTAGTCAAAGACGCCGTGACCGGTGAAGTCATTAAGACTGTGCTATTGAAAGTTTTGTAATTTTCATGGTATTTTGGCTGATTTAGTAATATATTAATTTTAGCTCACAAATTTGATGTGTTATTTCCTTGGTATATCCTTAAATTTTAATTTACATGAGTTTATCTTGCATATTTATATATCTTGATGCTTGATAAAGTTCAAGCAACTTTAATCTTGTTGTATTTTGAGGTTTAAGCCTAAAGCTTGCCAAAAAAGGTCAGAGAATTTTTCAAAGGATTTCCCCACCACGCTGTATACAAAACAAGAAAAGGCAAAAAATTAAATAACATATAATTGCTTTACAAATTTATTAAGCAATTCGAGCCCATCGTACGGCGCAGGTATTGTTCATTACTGAAAAAATAAATAAAACTATACTAAATTACACTAAGGTCCTTCCAAATTATAAGTTACCGATAACTTATCCAACAGATATCAATGAGAATCCTTTAGATACCATATTAGTAAGTTATCTAATAGTTATCAGATGGAATCGAATCTGTATATTCCTACAAAGGAAGCATAGACGCGTCAGTATTTATTTTATACATGAAATATTAGTGTAAAATTGGAAAATGTATGTAGATTTTCTTTATTCAAGTTATCTATCGTATTTATCACATTTAGGGAGAGCATTATGCACAAGAAATTATGAACATTACACGAAATTAAAAAACAGTAAAATAATGATTAAGAACTCTAAATAATATTTCTAAGATCAACAATTAATTTAACAGAAAAAAATTGTTCATTTCGATATATCAAAATTATGTCACATTATATTATTTGCATAAAACGGGTTTTAAATCTGCATTTATTAAGAATAAAGTGCAGTTATATACAACTTCCCGCCAAAACAAAATACTACCAAAGAAGAATACAGTATTTTTTTTATTTAAGTACAAATATGCAATAATTTCGGCCATATTTGTTATTTTTTTATTATTTTTTTGTCAATTTTTTCCTTATCACGAAGCTATAATGGCTTTTAAACGTAATCAACTTTACATTATATAGAAGTAAACATGTCTACATTGTATTGATAATATTGAAATTACTTTTAAATATATATAAATTTGTTGTCAAATTATGATAGAATATTAGAATTGATTTTTTGTAGTCATTTTGTACTTAAAAACAGAAGTTGCAGAAATTTTTAAGTTACAAACTGCGTTGATAAAGATTTGCAACAACTACAGATGGTGCTATAAGACATTGCATATCACCAAAAGAAAAATTCATAGTAACATTAAGGTACAATTTCGTCAATTAGTAAATCAATAGATACCTCGTGCTCCATTGCGGTAGTTCCGCGCGTCCGTACAGCAATACTACTTATACGTCAGAATAACACATAAATTACAATATATGCAAACATTTTGTATAATTTGGCTATAACATAAAAATAAATTGGAGCAGGCGAAGCCGCGGTTGGGTCGCTTGTAATACCATTTTTACTTCAATCTACATCATGTTGAAAAATTTGGTATATTTAATTATTAATATATACTTAATATTTAAAAAAAACAGTGTAGACATGTTATTTCTAATTAAATATTTACTTATTACTTCAAATTTAACTAAAAACTTAACTAGCACAGTACAAATTAATTAGTATTTAAATAATAAAAAATAAAAAATACAGAAAATTTATATAAATTTTCAATCGTTCAAAAATTTAAACGTAGTGATTTTTTAGTGATTTTTCATGAAATAACACAAAAAGGCGGATTATACAATAATAGTGTAACATACATATTATATCTACATAACGTTAGCTAACGCGATCTTTATAGGAAAATGGCCTAAGTTTTATTTAAAAATTATATATATACTAGAAACTGATGTAACTTTGACATTAAGAATTATATGGCGGAATTGAAAGTCACATTTCCTGGAGTTACTCTACAATTTTCTCATATAAGTTAAAACAAATCGCGGCGTTAGGTTCCGGAGAACGAAGTGGCCTTGAATACAGCGTTTAAAATAAAAAAAATGCATTAGACCATTTAACAATAAAACCGTTACAAGAAAATCTTTCAATTTCTAATTATTTACAAAATTGTAATATTATCACATAATATAATAAAAATAACAATATGAAAAAAGGAGAATTTTAAACATTACATAACTTGAATTTGTCTATTATATTGATATTATTAATATAACTATATGCATATGTCATATAAAGAATTCTTAATGCAGAATCGAGCCTACATACCTTTACAATATTTAAAGTTTGAAATATTTAAAGCGACTAATAAAGGTAGGTAGTAGGAAATTATTGAAAGAGAAAGAGATATTTAACTTATTATAATTTAACATAAATAAGGCCAGTAAGGTGGCGTGGCGTGGCGCAGGGGCACAAGTGCGCGACTTCCCACTCGAGGAAATAAAATATTTAATATTTTAATTTACTACCTCTGACGTCATGGCATAGCGCGGCGTTGGGATCCGTTCAGGCAGTCGAGAACTGCTCTAATAGCAAGATTATCTGAACATTAGGTTCCTATTTACCCTCTGTCTGTCTTTGGCTATTTGCGTGATAAAGCGTGAAGCTAAAAAATATTAATAATAATAATACGAAATTGTGACGTCATATTTAACGATTATTATATATTCAAAACATATGATTCTATTTTACTTGTATAATGATTCTGACAAAAATATTTATTGATTATTTTTTAGAGATAATTTATATAGCTAATTCCAAATATCTATTAAATTTACTTCAATCGGGAAATCGAATATACATTTCTTACCAAGAATTCTTTATATGTCTATCTTACATAGAAAAAAATACATTAAAGAAGATACATAATAAATTATCACTATGCATTATTATTGCTGTTACTTTTATTCATTACGACATTTTTTTTATTTTACAATGAAAGTTTATATAAAAAAAAAAGAAAAAAGTGGAAAAATTCTATACATAAGACTTTTTAATAATCAAATATTTACTTGGAATTGATTCTGTTATATTTTTGTTCACATTTAAAAATAATATAAAACATAGTTTGTCAGTATTTAATTAATAAAAAAATATTAAAAGTATAATAATATTTAATGTATTTAGAAAGAAATTGAAATATAGATTTTTGAATAATTTCTATTTATCATACATTCAGAATATTATTGTTTCATACAAAAAACAGATATTTTAATAAAGTTTAATAAAATATTTTAAAAAGGAGGCATAGACAATTAAAATATGTTTTTTAGAAATATTTTTTACTATAATTTCACAATAGCCTTCAAATGCACCGTATTTATTAAAATAAAATCGTTAAATACTGTTAATCAAATATTCCGAAAATTTATGAACATTAATAAAGTATTAGTCAGAGGATTCTAGAATTATAAAGGAAACAAAATTACAACAATTAAAAGGAAAAACGTTCAAAATTATACCGTTTATTTTTATTGTTCTACATATTATTTTGTATGAAACAATTATTTTTAAACAAATTATGTATAGAATATTACTTAAAAGGTTTTTTTTTTTATCTTCATATAATATAAGGGAGAAGATACTCAATATTAATTAAATTAACACAGCCATTGGTCGATTGATCATAATTAAACATGTGAAAAAAAAATTAAATAATTATTGTATAATGCATGAAGAACATGTTTGAATAGAAACTAGGCTTAAATCGAAAACTAAATTTAGTGTTTATGTATTTTTAATTGTTTTATTAACAATAATAAAAACCAGGTAATATCGAATCCGTATCAATGAGGGCTGGATAATTCCACTGTGTATGAAAGATATATACATTATATTCCGACAGATAACCAAACAAATTGACCAACTGACCAAAGACAACATACTGTCTAACAATAGTAATAATATAATTCCTAAAAATTATTATTACTATATTATTATAATAATATATAAATAATAACTGTAAATTGTAATTATTAATATAATTAAATAAGTCCATGCCTTTTCTTATATTCGTCGAGATTTAGAGCTCTTTTGGGGCCAGATTCTTTAACTCTTGAAGTTATTTGTTTTGGTTGAGAGGTTACTGTTTCTATAAAAAAAACCGAATATTTATTAGTACTATATAAATTGAATAACATTGTATATATATTTGTATTGCACATAATAAAAACATAAGAAAACAGATTTGTTAAGATTTTTTTACAATAGCCATCTATCTTATCTTTATAAGAAACAGCCAACCAATGGAAATGGATGAGAATCAAACCATAAGAGTAGAAATAATATTTGTTTTAATCTGTATAGTTTGGTTATAGCCAATAAATAGTATATAACTTATTGTTATAAATATAATATAACAAAAAATTATATAATACTTTTTAGAAAGTGTATAAAAATTTTAACGTAGCGGGATTTGAAGCTGCGCCAGTTGGAAACCATCCAAGCGTTCTGACCAACTAAGCCATACGTTCTCATCCAGCAACATGAAGCTGATTATTATTTTGATTAATATAATAATAAGCTCAAGCAGGCGAAGCCGCGTGTAGATTATTAGTACTTCATATAGTAGATAATAGACAAAGCCACTAATATTTTGATTTATTAAGAAAAAAACAAAAAAAATGTAGTGTGGTCCCAAAGTCGTGGCCGCCCTGAAGTTCAAAAAAAATGTAGTGTGGTCTCAAAGTCGTGGCCGCCCTGAAGTTATCTATAGATAGCTACACAGATTTGGTTTTAAGATTTTTATTACTTTTGAGTGTCTTTCCGATATAATACTTACTGGGTATTGGTAAATCAATTTCAATATTAATATCGAAATCGTGTAGAGAATAGAGACTGCTGCTATCCGAAGTGGTTGTTTTCTCTTTTACACTACTTGTATCTTCTTCTGGTTGTTGCTAAAAAAATCAAATTAGTTATTATTAAATTGTTATTATTAGATAAAATTCCACCTAAAGTAAATGTAATATTTAATATTATCATTACCTCGCTCTGGTAACAAATAAAGTGCGGCGTTGAGTTCCCCCATTCAACACAGAACACAATGCTTCCAGAATTCGATAAAAAGTGGGGAACAGAAGCATTTAAATGGGAATGCAGTCTTTTTAACACTATGTATGAATCTCTTTTTCATAAAAAGCTCATCACTATATTGGGATAAATCAAAATATTTTAAATATTCTGATTTAAAATCGAATTCACAACCAAAATTTACTATGACTATGACTCCAAACCATAAAAAAAACATCTCTTACCACCAATCGATCTCTCTCCTGTTTCTCTTTATTCGCTTTCTCTTCTTCTTCCCTTAACTTCCTCTCTTCCGCCGCCGCTAATTCATTTTTCATTAGTTCCTATAATATATATATATATATATATATATATATATATTTAATAACACGTTTTTTTATCAATACCACAATGTATATAGGCAGCAAGCATTGAATAATTAGAAAAATTACATAAATCTAAGTCTGAAGGCACGGACAGTTTACAATATAACGTCTCATGATTTTCCACTCAAAAACTACTAAACGAAGATGCAACTTTACGACAATAATAATAGATGAGATTAACACAAAGGCTACAATTTAAGTAAACAGTTTCTATAATTATATAATATAACAATAAGTCAAAGCGGGCGAAGCTTATTTACTTAAAATCGAACCTGCGACCTGTTCCCTTGGTGTGACTTGAAGTTCATAACGGGCTTAGTGTGCCGTCTAGTAAAGGGATCGTCCTGCTTCTTGCCTTTATTCGCCCTTATCTAAAAAAAAATTGTTAATTAAAAAATATATATATATATATTTAAAAATATTATATCTTGAAAAAGCGGAACTTAACGCCGCGTCTTATTAGAGGAGGGAAATACACAAAATACATAAAAAAATACACAATTTAATATCAGCTCAATATTATTTTACAAATATATATCACAATATGCCTATAACTTTATCCATGTTTATCTTTTAACAGATGTTGATCTACTTGGAACTAATTATCATGACTTTTTGTACATTTTACAGACATTGTGTGTTGAGTTACAAAACACAATACCAAGCTTCGTATTAATTATAGCGAGGAAATGAAAATAACTCAATTCTCTGAATGAGAATCGAACCCACAATCACGTTTACACTCAGAAACACATTTCCTCGTTCTGGCAACACGGCGTTGAGTTTCACCACGCAACATGAGAATTTATCGATAAGTGGGTATTGGAAGTGTCTTAATGGGATTGGAGTGTATTACCACTAGCTTCCCTGTGTCTACTCGGTTGTGTGCGGGATAAAGCGTGAAGCTAAGAAAAAAAATTACCTCCTCCATTATAGCCTTCTCAGCAGTCTCCACATTCAATTTCCTATTCCTATTATTTATATATGAAATACTTTGTATGGAGGATGTCCTAGTTTTATCTAAAGCACTGGCCCTTTCTTCCAACTCCTGTAATTTCGCGTTCAAATCCGCTACTAGTTCTTCGTCGCCGCTGTAATTGTTTAATTATAAAAAAATAAATAAATAGATTGTTATCAATCCGACCAATCAAATCAAATCAAAGTAGGGACTTGTGGGTTCGATCCCCATTTGACTAAATCACATTTTTAATATCTCTCCTTTCTTCTTTTTTCTTTCTGGTAACGATTGAAAGCGCAACGTTGAGATCTGCCACTCAACACGAAATGCCTTTAAAATTCGGCGTCATTAGGAAACGGAAAGTGTCTTAATGGGTATCAGAGTATCTTAACAGTAGGTTCGCAGGTTGCTTCTGCCTGCCCTGCTTCGTGCGGGATAAAACTAAAAAAATATATGGCAATACCGTAATTGTGCAACATCTCTTTCTTTCATCAATTGGGTTTTCTTCATGGCGTAGTTCGTTGGGTGTGATCTGAACCTTTCTTTTTCAGCTACTATCTTCTCTATATCTTCTTCCTGTTAAAAGAAGTAAAATATAAATTAATAATATAAAAAAAAATAAAAAAACTTAAATACTTTACCTCAATAATTGTAAATATTTATAATAATTGAATACATATGTCAGATAGATAAATCTATCTAGAAAAGAACATCAAAATAAAATTTCTGAGAATTCAAGTTTGTATTCAATTCACAGCGATTTTTTGTAGGAAATACCAGAACACAAATGTAAATATATGGAGCTATAGAGGAACCGTGTTTCAACGACCTAACAATTGTAGAATCTACCCTCACTTGGGGGAATGAATTATCTTATTTTTTCGATATACCCTTGTCGGTTGTGGGTTCGATACTCATCCGAATACTCACTTGAATTGAATATTTAATATTTTCATTTCACCGCTCCTATAACAAGACAAAGCGCCAAATTTTGCAATTCGGGTGATGACAGGAAACTGAGTGTCTTAACACTATGTTCCCTCAGCCTTTCCTGCAATATGCGGGATACAGATATACATTACAGACATTGTCATTACCTTAAACTCATACATTAATGCGTCTTTAATTTCATTTATTTTGTTCCTAACAAAGTCCATTGTGGGTGGTTTTTTGTTCGCGTCTTTGATTGCTTTGTACCATTTCTGAAATTCATTGTCTGTGAATTCCTAAAACATTAAAAAAATATTAAAAAATAAATTGATGTTGTCCATAGAGTCAAAGTATTAAATTTTTTTAAAAAAAAAATGCTAACAAGCTAAGTATATTCAAAAATTCAAATTTGTTATCAACATTCATTCACATGTTCTCTAAAAAATACATTTAAATAACAAAAATAAATATTTTTGAGTATGTGATATGGGTTTAATTGTTATTCGTGGGAATGATTATATTTAATTCCTTAGCGTTTGGCGCTCTGTTCTCCCTGATTACCACGCTAGGGATAATATAGGTTCCGGAGGCTAAAACGCATATGTCTTAAAATCATGTTGAAAAATATATAATAAAAATAAGTTTAAGTCTTAGCCTCAGTTTTTGAAATGTATTTTTTTAGAGAACATGTGTATGTATGTTGATATGAAATTAGAATTTTTGAGTTTAAGAGCAATTATTTTGAATTTTAAAGTTTTATAAAAGAAAAAAAAAATACAAACACACTGAATGTTTATCAATTTTTACCAGTTAAAAAATAAATAAATAAGTTACTTTGCCTACTCTGTTATATACCGATATGAGAAACTAAAAAGGAAATGTTACACATATTATACAAATGTTGTTTTTCTTACCTGATTGCTAACAAATTCCAATCTGAAAACTCTGTCTTGGGTGCCGTGGCGTAATTTGAACCCTTTATTAGTTCTAGTGTTGCCCAAGTTATAAACTTTCGCCGTTTCGTATACATCTATTATTTCTGCTACCTGGAGGAAAATAATAGTCATTAAATTATTGTATTCTTAACTTGTTTTTATATTATAAACATGTTGCTACAACAACGCGTTTTATATATGTTAATTCCTTCTCTGGTATATATAATACAAGGTTAGATATATTATACTACTACTCTATACCTAGTTCATATACTCCGGTTTTGACGGAGAATGAAAGAGATAAGTATATAAATAAAAGTAATAATGAGAGAGGCAGATCTAGTCTACTACTACTACTTCGGGGTCCACAGGAATAAAAGAAATATAGACACAGGCAGTAAGAGTAATAGAAACAGATACATGTGCGTGTACTCACTCTATACACGGGGTTCCCGTTGTTATTCCCGATGCCGATGCGCACGAAGCAGCCCGTCACGGCGCGCGCGAAGAACGGGAGGTGCACCAGGCGCTCTAACTTGAACCTGGCAGGAAATAAAAATATATTTTTAGCTTCACGCAAGGGATAATCTTGTGAAGAAATTTCATTCCTTCTTCAATTAAAAGAAATAATACCTGCTTAATCTTAATTTATTAATTTGTTCCCTTGTATCAGCGTATTTCACTTCTACTACTTCTCGTTCCCTCTTTTTCTCTTCTTCTTCTGCGTCGGATGAAGAAGAACTCGTTGAACTTCTACGACCTGTTAAAATAAAAATAAACATTTTAGCTCCACGCTGCATCCCACATATGGCAAAGAAAATGGTAGGCAAAGAAAATCTAGTATTCGCTCAATTTTCAAGACAATGAGTGTCGAAGGTAGGAACGCTTTGTCTTGTTACTAGCGAGCGAGACAGTAAAATAATATTTCTGTTGTTTTTGTACTAAAAATATTATAATAATAACTAATAAAATCTTTGGTTTGTATAGTTGAGCCATCCATCTGTGGTTTTGCATTATCTGTAACTAATTATAGTAGTAAGTTCAGTTCAGTGTTCATTCTTTGCAAATCTTTAGCAAATTCTGAAAAATCTATGTGCAATCAGTGGGGAGAAAATATATATTTTTTCCCGGTAACATGAGGTCTGACAATAAATGCGATAATTGTGAACTCAGTCTCCATGCTGCACCCAGAACTATTATGTTTTTCCTATTATGGTAAAACGAAACGCAGTGTTAAATTCCTCGTGGAATTCAGGCAGAATATACAGAACACTAAACACTAAGGTCTAACTAAAGGAAAGTAAATAAAAAGTACCAACAAAAAACAAATTTACCTTGTGATTTATTATCTTCTGAATCTGATCCTGAATCGTCCGAATAAATATCAGACGCTTTTAACTTGACACTCTGTTTACTTGTACCACCTATAAGTTCCGCGTCCGCGTCCTAGAAAAACATTAAAATATTATGTTAGTTATTTTTTTTTATACAAAGCCGTCGTGCTGCAGTGGCACAAGCGTGACACTGTAAACGCGAGGTTGTGGGTTCGAACGCCACTCGAAGAAATTAATGATTATTTTTTATATTTTCAGTTCCTCGATTAATACACAATGCCTTGAAAATACGGTGAAAAATGGAAAACGGAATGGCTTAAAATGAGATTCCTTCTGTCTACTCGTGGCATTTATATAGGAGTTACGGTGCCACAGACATACACATAGATGGAAAGGTCAACAAACATATAAAAGACAAAACAAAACAAGGTACAACTGACATCATCATCTTTGGCCTGCTCCAGGCGCTTCCTCTGCTTGACCTCGACCCTGGTGGCGCGCGCGTCGCGCTGCGCGCGCAGCAGCGCCATCGCGTTGACCCTCGACTCGTCGACGTTTCGTTTTCGTTCAGTTTTGGCACCGAAAAGGGGCGAGGCCGATCTCTCTGTGTCACGTTCTGGAGATTATTTATATTTATTTAATATATTGCTTAACATTTATCCTAATTTTAGCTTCACGCTGTGGCCCATATAGAGGGTTAGGCAAAGGGAAGGTAGTGTTAATACATCCCGTTCCTCACGCATTGCCCAATTCTCCAGATTTTCCTTTTTTTCCTTTACACTGTAAAGCGTGATAGGCAAAAAAAAATCTATTGTTAAGACGTTTCTCACGCCGCTATTCAATGTCGCTCTTTGTCTATCAAAGTGGGGCAATGATAATAATTCATTCTCTATGTTGGGAGTTCAACCCATAATCATTTTATTTACCACTGCATTATTACACTAGTCTCAAATATTAACATAAAAAATTAAGAAATAGAATTTTTTAGTTTCTATAATTTTTTTCTTTTTCCAAAAATAACATTTAAGAAACCCGAATATCACCTGTATCTTTATTATCGTCGTGTATTTCACCGGGACTTTGAGGTGGCTTCTCTTTCTCTTTCTCGGGTTCTTTTGCTTCTTCTTTTTCTGATTCTACTATAAAAAGGATAATAACAAATAAATACATATTAGGCAATTTATAATATTGGCTGACTCTTCAATCATAATGTACACTTTAACAGCTTTATATACTTTTAAATAAATAACTTCATTTCCCGAACGACGGAAACAACGAAACTTGTGGTTCAACCCCACTCACCCCTCTCCTCCCTGGCGCGTTCCCTCTCCTTTTCCCGCTCCCGTTCCCGCAGAGCCCGCTGAGCTCTCTGGTCCCTGCGTTTGCGCCGCGCGTCTCTGCGCCGCGCCAGCTCGCCGGGAGAGGCGCCCCGTTCCGCAGCTGAACGCCGCGCTAAACGGAGCTTACGTTCGATTTCCCATCTGAATAAAAAAATGATTTTATTTAACATTATGCTGTATCCTGCAGCTAGCAGGTTGGGCAGAGAGAACCTGAGAATCTAGTATTAAGACACTTCCGTTCCCCATCCATTCGTCGTATTCTAGAGGCATTGTGTGTTGAGTAGCGGAACTGAACGCCAAAATATCGATTTTGTTATGTATATATTTCATGTTTTGTGTCAGTCTCCAACAGTAACGTTACATTTTACTTAGTGGCCCATCCTAGTGTATTAGATGTAGTGTTTTCTGTACTTACCTAGTTTTCATAAGATCTCTCCGTTCTATGCGTTTAAAAATTTCTTGTTCTCTTTCCTTTTCGGACATGGCGGCCAGTCTTGCTCTGTCTTCTTCGTCGCCCATTAGATTCTCATCGTAACTGTTTAAAATGTTAAAAAAGTTATAATTGGAGTATTATAGATGGCATTCGAATGTTCGAGAAAAAAAAATGGGAATCATTTGTTGAAAGAGAAATATTTGTTAATTAAATATAAACAATAACCTCACATATGACACAAAATGCGTCATGTATAGAGACTCTTTAGTGCTCCCTCAATTTTTATTCTATCTCCATAGATAAAAAAAATTCAAGCACCAAATAGCAAGTTTAAGTTTGATATAAAAAGAAAACGTTGACAAATAAATAATTTCTTACCCGTCGTCAAATTCTTCCTCTGAATCTACTGAATCATTGTCTGATGAGTGTGACGAAACTTCACCTAAAAATAAAAAAAACATTTTAAAGCTAAAAAAAAATTACTTTACTTAGTCGACCTTGACTTTTAGAGGCGGGATAACCACTTAAACCTGACTGGGCAACTTGTCTGAGAGGCCCCAAAAGCCTGAGGATCCAAATAACCTTCAAAGATTTGGTGCAGAAACCAAGGGGAAACCACTTAACTATTTTTTTACCAAGAAAGTCAAGAGATAACGGACGCCATACTCCTCTAAGCAACCATCGCCGCTCCGCTTCCGGGGTGAGTGGTGAGAAATATGCTATCGGTCATGGGGCAGAAAGAGCTCCCCTTGTGGAAATTCAGCTATTAGAATACGTGTTAAGTTGCGTCAAATCCAAAAGATAAGGACTTGGAACGTTTGTGGCTTACTAAGCCCTAGAAAATATTGTGGAGATGAAGATCATCAAGAGATGAAGATGAAGGCCGTATCGGCCTTAACATTTGTGGACTCAGAGAAACACACTGGAGAGATAGCGGATATTACTGATTCCAACTGATACTCACTTATTCTAGAATAGTATACATTGTTGTATACTTTTCTAGAAATGACAATAGCAGCCAGAACGGAGTCGCTTTTCTACTACCTGCACACCAGAGAAACTGAGTGATGGGTCTAGAAGCATTAAACGACCTAATAATCTGTGTCAAGCATAAAGCATCACCAGTAAACCTGACCATAGTGCAACCACTAGAACTGCCAGCGACGATACTGAGGAAAAGTTCTACTCAGAGCTTGAAATCACCATTACACAAGTTTCTAATAGATAATTTGCTTGCTTGGCCATTGTGTAAGAAAATTTGGCACGCAATGAAAGATGTGAACGTATCGTACAGCTTGCTACTGAAAATAACATAGTGATAATTAATAGTCTATTTCAACACTGTCCACGTAGGCTATACTATAGACTTAAACATCTCTATATGCAAATATCACAATCAATCAAGACTACATTTTGATTAGATCGCGTTGGAGAACCTCAAACAGAAACATCCATATTTTGCCCGGTGCACACTGTGAATCAGACCACCAACTATTGATCTCAAAGTTTAAATTAAAACTTCTAAACTATAAGTACTGTATAAGTAAAATTATACATACCTTCTTCCGGTTCACTATAAGTATCTTTTTTCTTTGAACCTGCACTATCTGTGCTTTTTCTAACATCACTTTGTTTCGGCTCCACTTTTTTCTTTTCTTCCGAATGATCTGATGAACTTTTCCTACTTTTGGGTGGATCATCCTTTTTGGATATATCACTTTTATCACTGTATGGTGATTCGGAACCCGATGAGGATGATGATTTGTCTAAAAAGGTAAAATTTTGTAATTTAGTTATTTACCTTCATAAAAGGGCAACTTAGTATTAAGACAATCCGTTTTCCATGCACCAAACATTATTTGTAACCTGTCTTCTTACTAAAGCAAGGAAATGAAAATAATACATTCCCCGAGTGGGAATTAAACCAACATCAGCTGATACTCCGCTCTCTTAATATATAAAAAGAAGGTTATCTGAACAATCAAGAAGAATTATTGCTCTTTAAAGAGTTTCCTTTAACCCTAAACTTGTGTAATGTATGCGCAATTTTATCTAAGTATCTGATGAACTTATCATCATTTTTTGGTGATTCTAAAGCTGATGATGATGATATGCTAAGGATGGAATTTTGTAAATTTAAACCATTTAACACAAGGCGCGGCGTTGAGTCCCGCTACTGATCATGCATTGTCTCGAAAATGAATTGTTTTAACACTAGGTTCCCTCTGTCAACTGGTAATTTTATATTTTTTTCATGTATATGAATATATGGCTGTTAGGAGAACAGCCATATTTTTTAATAATGTATCAAAACATAGAATATCATCAAAAAAGATCTAGATCTAAACTATCATCGCTTAATTTCTAGAACATACTGAAGTACGTTCTAGAAATGAAGAAGGCATCAGTAGGATTATTTCAAATTTGGTTAAGTAAAGAAAAGAATTTCCTAAATGAAGGTATATAATCTAAATAAGTGTAATTAAAGTAAGGAGGAATATAATCTAAATTAGTGTAATTAAAGTGAAAATCTAATATTTTTGAACACACTTCTTTTAGGTAACTTCTGACTGTAAACACCACTGGTTGTGGGTTTGATCCCCATTCGAGGAAATAAAATATTTATTTAAATTTATATTTACATTTCTTCGCTCTGGTGTCAAGGCAAAACGTGGAGTTAAGTTCTGCCACTCAACCGAAGTCTGGAGGCATAGCGTATGCCTCCAGAATTCGACAGAAAGTGGGGAACGGAGTGTCTTAACACTAGGTTTCTTCTGCCTACTGTGTGCGGAACACAGCGTGAAGCTGATTTGATAACTATAAAACATAATTTAATAATCTGAGTTTAAACCAATTGTAATTGTAATCTTCAAGAAACTTAGCAGTTATAAGTAGACTAGGAGAAAATAAAATATGGTGTGATGATGGAGCCAGGACCTGAATATTCCAATATTCGACTCTTCAGAGGTTACTATTAAACCATTTGAGTATAGGCTCATACAATTTATAGCTCCAAGTACATTTTACAGCAATTTTATCACTTGGTGTAAAAAAATGTGTGTTTCGCCATAAAACACGTAATATTTCGAAAATTGAGCAGAATGTGGGGAAGGGAGTGTCATAATACGAGATTCCTTCTGATTACTATTGTAATAATATATACGCGGCATAAAAGATGAATTAAAAAAAATCGATTAAGTGCGAGTCGGACTCTCCCACCGAGGCTTCCGTACGTTTTTCAGGATTGTATGTCAACGGCAAGTACAGCTTTTAAAAGATGACAAACTTAAGTTTTCTGGGCTGGGCACTCATATTTTATGAAATGTTCTACAAATATAAGTTAGTAATGATTTTTTTCTATGAAATATCTATAAATTTTCATTTTGCAATTTTTTTCCTTTTTTTTATTTTAAGTTCTCACTGCGCATTAAATTTTATAACTTTGAGATAAATGGTCTTCACAGACAAACAATCAACAAAGTGATCCTATAAGAGTTCCGTTTTTACTTTTTGATGTACGGAACCCTAAAATTTCAATAAATATGTGGAAAACAAAATATAATGAGAATTAATATAAATGAGTTTATTGATCCAAGTATGAATAAATTAACATCTATAAAAATCTATTATTTATTCCTTTGATAAAAATTCTTGAATAGTTAATATCGTAAATTAAAAAAAACAATGTGACAGATGTATGTTTGATTCTCAGTCAAGGGATGAATTATTCTAGTTTAAATTTGAGAACATTGAGTTTCTCCTCCTGAATTGATCCTTGTTCTGCCGCATATCCACCTCAGCATCTTCATTTCCGTAACGTGAAGCTCCTGAGTGTACCGAAATAGTGCTAGCCAACATTCGCTGCCGTATAAAATAACCAGCCGGATGATGCTCTTGTATATCAGCCCCTTGAGCTTGGGCGGTATTCAGTGGTCGCAGACCACACCAGTGATCTCCCGCCATTTAGCCCAGGCAGCGCTTATCCCGCCACAGACATCGGGATCGATGTCTCCAGACTCGTGCATAACGGATCCAAGGTACCTGAACTTTTCTGACTTAACGGCTGGCTCAGGACTTATAAAGATAGTGCTCGAGTCCGGGCTCCCGCAGGCCATGTGCTCAGTCTTCGACACATTTAGTTTAAGGCCTTCTCAAGCTTACCCCTGTTGTTCACTTTCCGCTCCAGCATCAGTCGGTTCTCGTCAATGAGTGCTATGTCATCGGCGTACATCATCAGCCATGGAAGCTGATCCTGGATGTGGGCTGAAACAGTATCGAGCACTACATTGAATAAGAACGGACTATGAGCTGAGTCCTGGTGAACACCTATTGTAATCTGGAAGGTTTAGTTTAGCGTCGCCAACAGCTGTCCTAACCATAGAAGCGGAATCGTGGTACATGTCTCTGATATTCTCAATATAGGCCTCAGCCTCAATATAGGATCCCTATGGATCGAAATGACCACCAAATGGACAGACGAGGCACACAGTCAAAAGCCTTCTGCAGATCTAAAAGGCTACATGTAGAGCTCTTCTTTTTTCCCTGTGCCTCCATCAAAGTTCTTAGGGCGAAAATGGCGTCAATAGTCCCTCAGCGGAGCCTGAGGTCGATCATGCGCTCGAAGAGCTTCATGGTACCACCTTGTCATTCCACCATCATGTCTCCCTGTCGATGACACGTCCACCCCTAGAAACGCCAAGAACTCGCCTGCCCGCCGCAATGATTGCCGACTGAGCTCGATCCCAAGTACAAGACAGGACTTTTCACCTCTGCGAGGAAGTCGGTCTGTATCGATCCATTCAGTAACCACCACTTGAGCCGAGGCCTACGTTTCTCGGCTACTTTCTTCTTCGGAGTGACGTTACAGTCCATGACCAGAAGACGATTCGTTGGGCCGTCAGGCTTTCGCCTGTCATGACTTTGGAGTTAATTACCCTGCCTATATGACACCGTCTGGTCAATAATAGTAATTGAGGTTCTCAGAATATTTTCTCAATCTGTATTGCGAAGACCATGTCCAAAGCCTTCGTGAACACGTTCATACGACTCAGCAACTTACCGACGACACTGTTCAAGTCGCATCGGTACGGACGGTACAGCAAGTAGCATCTCTTCATACTGCTCCCAGAATGTCTTCATTTCGGCTTTTGGGAGCATAGGCACTGATTAAGTTTGTGGTAACGCCCTCAAGCAGTACCCTTACTCACATCAAGCGGTCGTGGCGACGGTCAACTTCAAGGAGCCAATTCTGAAGTTCTTTATAAAGCTCTACCGCCACACCGTTTCTACATGAAGGCGACCCAGTGTATATAAGCCAGAAACCCTGTCCAATATTACGGAGCCCCTTCCAGAGAGATTCCTGGAGGAAAGCACGCTGGACCCGACGTCTCATAAGTACATGTGTGAGTTCCCTGCATCGTCTGATTAAAGAGCCAATATTC
Organism: Heliconius erato x Heliconius himera; assembly: GCA_013421005.1. NCBI lineage: Eukaryota > Metazoa > Arthropoda > Insecta > Lepidoptera > Nymphalidae > Heliconius > Heliconius erato x Heliconius himera. The sequence continues at coordinate 22,801 of JAATLQ010020968.1, read as the reverse complement.
CACATTGCAAAGCGGAGTTTTCGTCTGGGTACTAGCGTCTTTAGCCGTGCCCGTACTTGACGCGGTAGCCCTTACCCACTTGTCGCAGGTGTAGGGCGATGTGCCTGCACGTCGATCTCCGGCGACGCCCTAGTCGTACCCAGTCTCATGATATTTCCTTCTAATTTACGTGGCGGATAGCAGTTTTTTCAATGGGGCGATTGCCATCTGACCTCTAAAACCTAGTTATGGGAAAAACTGAAGGGAGAGGAATAGGGCAAGTAAAATAAGAGAGAAGATAGGCAAAATAAAGAAAAGAACTAAGGAACGGAGGAGGAGGGCAGGAGGAACACCACTCTTACGAACTGGATGAGCATATATTGGTGCGGCTCGAGGAACCGGGTTCATGTACTTGTACAATGTACATGAAGATTTTTTTTTACTTTACACTTACTTCTGTATATTACATGATGAGCAGACAGAATCTAATGTTGAATGTCAAAACTCAACACCTCAGTTTATCTTAGCAGAGTAAGAAAATAAAAATTCATTCACCCCATTGGGAATCAAACCCACAATTGTAATACTTACAAACGAACACTGTACCTATACTATGGAATGGTAAATAATACAGTTTAACTAATAGACTAACCATTCTTTTTGTCATCATCATCCCAATCTGATTCACTGCCTGAAGACTTTTTAGATTTTGGAGCTTGTGGTGGTGAGTCACCAGGTTTCTTTTTCTTTTTTGCTAAGTTCAAGAATTGCTGAAATATAATATTAAGAACTTAATTAATTATATGACTTTTCAAGGAACTCTATATTAAGTGGTGGAACTCAACACAACACTTTGTCAAGTAAATATTATTATTATTATTATATATTAAAATAACAAATTGTGTCAAGTCAAAATCAAACAACCATTGGCCTAACAGCCTGACACTAGGCTGCACCATTGTGATATTAGACATGCCTTAGTTTTATTGATTTTATAAAATATATTTACAATAATTTTTAAACAAATATAACTAATATGAAATAACAAGTCAATGACAATAATTATTATTGTTAAAAACGCCAATTTTAAAGTTGCTAATTATTTGCATTTTACATGTATTTTCATAAAAGTTATGCACATTTAAAAATATATTCATTTGACTGCATAATAATGGAGTAAAATTTTAAAAGAAAGTAAGCATCAATTTTAATCAAAAAAAATTTAAGCTTGTAATTATAATTACAAAAAAATATAAATATAATATTAAGAAAGGTATAATTATAGCACTACAGAGACTATATAAATACACATATTAATATCTGTGTAAGTATATACCATGTACCTATAGCAAAATAATCAGAAAATATTTTCAAAATTTTGCATAAAAATGGGTGATTAGGATTATAATTAGCACCTCTACTTTAAAATTTGTTTAGCTATTATATAATATTATGCTCTTAATTATTTTTTTTATATTTTTCTTAGTTATTTAAAATGATATCTCTATACAATCCAAATATCTAGGCTTTTAAAGGATATAGTATATTTTTTGTCTGTTTTTCATGAGTCATGCCAAATGAAGCCATTGTAAACGAAACTTTTAAGCAAAACATCGTGTTTTGGATGAAACATATTGATAGTTTACAAAGTCCAATAGTAATTTTTTACTGCGACATTTTCAGTAATGCGCATTGGACGTAATTAGATCTTTCAAGCATTGATCTTGGCCTGAATAGAACAAAATAGTAAAGGAATGTGGAAAATGCTAACACCTAAGAAAGTATAACCTACGAACTAAATGTTTATCCACTTACAGAATCTAAATCTGAACATTCACTGCTAGAATCTGAATCTATGAGCGGTTTATTTTTCCTTTTGGCCATTTTGATGCACTTTTAACTACGAAATACGTTATGAGATTTTTTCTTTACGTTACGAAGTCGTCCGTCAACTACAACCAACTATAATGAGTGTTGCTAGCTGTCTAGAATTATGTCCCGGGAAGCTAACACAATTTTCCTTAGAAATAAAAATACTATTAATTTTAATGTTATAACAAATTCTATATTTTAGAAACAAACAAATTTGATGTTTATAAAGTTACTCTCGTTGTTTAATATATCTACAAGTAATCACAAGGATTTTTATAAATTACATTTATTCATCATGATTAATCATTTTAGTACACAAAATATTTTGTTAACCAATTATGAATTACATAAGTCATGTTATTTTTTAAATATAATTATACTATAATGGTACTTAATTTATTGCAAATCTATTAGAACTGGCAGCACTTAAAAAAACAGATCAAAGCATTATTATTTACCACACGGATACATACCACTGAAAATAATATATAAAAACATTAAACAACGAAAATGAAATATAATTTTTATTTCCAAGTATTTTTAAAAATTTTAATTTTTATTGCTTATAACTGCACTATAAATGTATTTCAATTCAAAAGACATTACAAGAATAAGTCAAGTCAATTTAACTACAATTTATTATAGAAACGAGTATCCGCTTTTTTGTGAATTAATATAGATAAAATATATAAGATGTGTAATATAACCGCATACATTTTTAAACTCTATTTTAATGGAATAAAGTACTTAATAAAATGGACTTATAACTAATACCTTTTCCTCAATCAAACTCAAGATCCCCACTTCTCGTAATTTCGACGTATGTATTTACTTTACGCTTTGGTGAAATGTGTATATATTGTTCTCTTTAATAACATCAATCAAAATCAACTATATAAATCTTTCTTTTTTTCATATAAAAAATTGATTTCTACTACTTGTAGATTGTTTAGTAGTACTATTTGTACTATAAGATAAAGAAACAGTTAAGAAAATATTGTAACGGGTCCCCGTTACATTTTCTCCAAAAACATTATTATGCCTCATGATTTGAAAGGACAGGGTGTAAGGAAAGTGATAATGGTAAGTAATTTTCAATAAAATTTAATGATGCATGGTGGTTTTATCTATTCTATTGCTCTTTAATGTTTACAGAATTTTATTCTTACATTTTGGTGATACAGCTTTTGTTAATCATTGAATAAGCAATATTTGTATATTTATTTAAATTCTGCTTACTTCTGTTACTTTAAATTATTATATAAATAGTTTTGTATATTATGTAAATTAGAACTGAAGTTGAATGAGTCAATTGTTTATTTAATTCCTATGTACATATTTCCTATGTACAAATATAGACCATAGACAAAATATACATATATTTTTAAGAACAACACATATGAAAATCATTTTTAATTCGCAAATTTCAGGCTCCCTTATCTCCCACTCCATGTGCAGAAATCAGTGATGATGAACTGGTTTCAATTTCTGTCAGAGATCTAAATCGACAGCTTAAAATGAGAGGTCTTACGAGAGATCAAATAGTTAGGTGGGTAACATAATGCTTTTTCCATCATTTTAGTTGTGTCTTTTAAATTATTTGTATTCTTGTTTATGTATATTACTATTTAGGATAAGAATTCAAATCTACAATTAATATATTATTAGTAATTATAACAATATATTAATCATACATTTGAATTATTATGGAATTTCATAGTAAATTTTGCTAAATTTCTTTAGTAAAACACATTAATAATTATATTGTTTATTTTAATTTACACAATATTTTGAATTTAAATATTTATTTAAGTGTTAAGTTCTACTATTAAACATGCAATAAAGCATCTTAGTATTACATACTGTTAGTCTATTCCAGTATATTTTTAAAAATTTTTAAAGTGTTAATCCACACTTAGGAAAGAAAACTACTTATTTAGAAATCCCTAACAACATAAATAATTTGTAATAAGCATATAAAAATTTCAACATAGGTGAGAATGTATGGCTTAGTGGTCAGAGCGCCTGGTCGGTTTCCAGGAGGCGCGGGTTCAAGTCCCGCAACATTCAATTTTTTTTATGTTTTCTAAGTAAGTATATGTCCTAGTATATACAGTACAAGTATTACAAGCAGTACAAGCATAAAACAAAAAATATGTTTTATTTCATAAATTTACAATCATTTCCTATGCACTAAGAGACTTCTCCACTATCATTTCATTTAATTGTCTACAGCTTAATATAGAACAGTTGTTATTCTTCCTTTTAGAATGAAGCAGAGAAGAAGGACATTAAAAAACAGAGGCTATGCTGCCTCGTGTCGAATCAAACGAATAGAGCAGAAAGATGAATTAGAAACTGAGAAAAGTCAGGTGAGAATGAATGTGACTTGATAACAAGGTGTTGTGTTGCAACAGGACATTTTCTGACTATCATGATGGAAAAAGAATTATCTTTATTTTGTTGCTCTTTATTAGATAAAGTGTAGTTATGAGTTCCTTTGTTATCTTTAAATTCTGACTATTTTCTTTTTTTTAGTTTCACACTGTATTTTGCTACAACACGGTGGGCAGAAGGAACCTAGTGTTATGAAATTCCATTCCCTGTGCACCATTCAATTTAGTTTTTTGATGAAACTCAAAGCTGCATTTTGTCTTTTTGTTAGTACAAAGAATGAAAAGCATTCTGCAAGGAATGGAACCTCTAGTAGGAATTGCACAACCCATAAGTTTGTTAAGCAGTGGCAGTGCCACTGTGCCACAAGGACCACAAAAAATTTGGATAAATATATATTTTTTAAAGTACATATTGTATGTCTTTGTCTGTTAGTCAATTTATCAAGAAGATTTTTGATGTATGAACTTAAATCAATAAATATTTATTAATATTAATATTTTATTAAGTATTAATATTTATTTCAAGGAATGGCAAGACATGGAAGCGATGCAAGAAGAAAACACAAGAATACGAGATGAAATTGAAGCTCTGAGAAGTAAATATGATGCGTTAAAACGTTTCGCCCACATGAAAAGTATTCCTTTGCCAGCCGAATTGGAAATGTTGCCATAATAAAAAAAAATGTTAAATATATAGGTACATTTATATTACTAGTGACCCCCTGATTTGCCTGTTTGAATTACTCAATTATCTATTTGCTAATCTAAATTTACATAATATTTTTAAAGACAATTGGAAATCCATTCATTGGAACTAAAGTTTCAGCTTATTCGGTGAAACAGTTATATAACTTTTTATTTATGAACTGATTGAAACAAAACAGGCACTAAATGTTAGTTGAAGTTTTCTGAAATAGAGTAGTGAAAACTGGTTTAAATTGGTTAAGCCGTTTCTGAGAATAACGCGCACAAACGCACCGACGAACAGTAAAACCGACAAATAGATAAAAAAAAAAAACATTGTTTTGGGCTGAAGTATGAGAATAGAGAATAGAAGATTTACTATGTACAGATAGTGATCGGTTATAATTTTATTATGTATATAGATTATTTTTATGTTTATTTTCTTTTTATCTTCACGTTGTATTCCGCAGTTGTATAGTAGAGTAGGCAGAAGGAAGCTAGTGTTAAGACACTACATCGCCCATTGGGCAGTGTGTCCAAGTGTGAGTGAACAGTGGCGTCCAGAGAGAGAAAATGAGATAAATAATAAATTTTCTGGGGTGGGCAGAAGACTATTCTGGGATGGGCCCGGACCACCCTCCTCTCTTTATTTCTACGCCCAGGGTAGTAGTATGTACTTTAAAAAGTGCACAATGATTTTATTGCAATGCAAATTGTTTTTTAAATTTAAATACTTCATTCCCGCGAGTCGGAATCGAACCCACAATCGTCGCGTTTACTTAATGCTTTATTTTTTTGTATTTCTTAACATAAAAGGTTTTGGTACTATCTTTAACTTTATGTTTTCTATAGTAATGAGTATTAGATTAATAATCATAAGTAACATAATGTCGATCGTAAAGTAACTAAAATTGTGAGATAGTTGAATTAATATAATAAATTATGTATTAAACTTAATGTTCTTTTTAATTTTATAATCTTTACCATTCTTGTAATTTTTATAGTGTTATGACCCTCCTCCTTTTTTTCAACACCTGCTCAATAATAGACGCATTGCACTATGTCTGTCAGAGGGAAGAAATTAAAGTTATTAATATACATATTTAAATTCTCCCATCATTCCCACGAAAGAGGTCTGAACGGATCTATGTGTGATGTGTATGAAGTGTTTTTCCATATTTTTAAGGAGGACCCCTGAAATATTTATTGCCGATCAATTTGTAGGGGCAATCCGATATAAGGTGTAGTTATATGAGATTTTTTATTTTTGGCACCCTTTTAGTTGAGTAACGGTTAAAAGGTAGTTTTTTTTGTTTTATTTAATAAATATACTGAATATTTCTTTTGTGTGTGTAGTGGTTGTTGGTAACCTATACTCTTTGGGGGTATACTTGGAATATAGTTTAAACCATTTTAGGATTCTTTCATGGCACCTCTCTCCTACCTAAATATATATACAAAACGAAATGGCATGTCAATAAACTTATTACCAAACCTACCATTAGTTAAACCTACGCGTACATTGCTGCGTCATACGACATTTACATAAAACATTATATTTAAAAAATACCCTTAGTATATCGTTATCACACGCAATTGTTTTAAGGGTTTTTGTTAGTAAAATTTATGAAGGCACTAGATGATCCATGCCTACCCCAGACGTTTCTGGGGTGGGCACGGACCATCCGGTTCCCTCTATTACTACGCCCATGCTGAAGTTTCATCGTATTTACAGTGTGACTCTACACACTGCGCCACTATAGCCATCAGCATCGAAATAGTATTTATTACACCATTTAGAAACAGACATAGTCTTTTAAATTAGTGCGCACAAACTCACAGATACATCGTTACACGTTCCGCCTAAGCATTACCGCTTACGTCTCTTTCGTGGTGGAAACTGGGCCTTAGCCCGTGCTTATAAATCGCTCTCAACCCTGAGGTCGATCTTGAGATGGTGTTTTGAATAATCTATGAATGAATTAGTTATTTTAATTTGATAACAATTGCGTGTTATAACGACATACTGAGGGTGTTTTTTTAAATAATATAATGTTTTATGTGAATGTCATATCATGCAGCAATGTACGCGTAGGTTTAGCTAATGGTAGGTTTAATAATAAGTTTATTGGCATGCCATTTCGTTTTGTATATCTATTTAGGTAGGAGAGAGGTGCCATGAAAGAATCCTAAAATGGTTTAAACTATATTCCAAGTATACCCCCAAAGAGTAACCTAACCTATAACCACTACACACAAAACAAAATATCCAGTTTTTTTTTAAATAAAAAAACTACTTTACCTTAACCGTTACTCAACTAAAAGGGTACCAAAAATAAAAAATCTCATATAACTACACCTTATATCGGCTTGCCCCTACAAATTGATCGGCAATAAATATTTCAGGGGTCCTCTAAATGTGTTGGTAGGCACTAAGTACTCATCCCTCCGTGGAGCGCCGCCCGGCCCTTGGCTGTAACGTCGTTAAATAAAAGTATTAGAGGCTTTTACGTGGAAACGCAATAAAATGGCCTTGTGGGTTATATCGATGAATTTTCTATCAGTTTTTATTCAATTGGTTATGGTGAAAGGCTCTGATTGATGGGGAAGCCGTTTTCTATAAAAAATAATCCTGGTAAGTACTTATATGTTCCAAAATTACCTGAGCTACTAAAATTCGAACCCATGACCATAAAGATTTGTTTTCATGCCAACTACGATACAATGGTGTTATTTCAAAGTTAATCCATCCAATAAAATCGTTAGATTACCAAAGCTCATTGGTTAGAGTTAATTTTAAAGTTCTAAATCTAGATATATCCAATTTGCGGTTACTATCTAATAACGTCGTGTCACCTAATTATAGTGATTGATGTTATATTGTGGTGTATAAATAAGTTATAACATGTTTAATTTTTTTTTAATGCAATAATCGAGGACACAGGAGCACAAGCGTGTGGGTTCAATTTTTATTCGATCTAATGAAATATTTAGTACGTTCAATTTCTCTCTCTCTCTCACTCCCTCTCTGTTTCTTAATACTAGATTCCCCCTGCCACCCTTGCTATGTGCGGAATACAGTGTGCAGCTTCAAAATACCAATAACTTAATAACAAATTAATTTTAATCACAGACTATGAGTATCATCAACATGTCATTAAGGGGCAATTACTTTCAATATTCAATTAAAATGATATTCAATCGATATCCATAATAAGCTTACCCAATTTCAAACCACACGCTTCCAAAGATTGGGCTTTTATTATAGATCACTTAATTACTGGTTAAAATATACAGAGAATGTTCTCCCAAAGTTTGATCCGCAAGAAAATAATAGTATAGCTTGTATAGCTAGGCATAGCTTGGGTTTAAGTATTTCTTGAGGAATAGTTAGTATGGAGGAGTTGTTAGTTATTTTTAACGATATGTACCTACTTCTTGCTTTGTGTGATGATTGCGAGTTCAAATTTTTAAAAATGTTTTTTTTTTTAAATGTACATAGCAATGTATGCAGAGGGAAACTAGGAACCTAGTGTTAAGAACTCCGTTATCCACCTTTGGTTCAATTTTCAAAACATCATGTGTTGAGACCCTTGAGAGGGAGAACTCAACATCACGCTGTCTTTTTACTAGAGCTAAGCGCGGAAATGAAAATAATTAACTTTTAGCAAGTGGGAATCGAACACGCAAACGTCATATTTGCAGCCAGATGCTGTGCCGCTGCACCACAACACCCTCACTAAATAATTTGAAACTTTGAATATCCTGGAAGCTAGCAAATAGGCCCATTCATCAATATCAACACACGATTGACATACGTTTCGCGTTCAGTAATTAACTCTATAGGGATGTGATTATAATTAGCATTTTAGCATGTTATCGGTAATATTATAAAATATACGTACGTATATTAGTATTTTTTCAGCTTTACGCGACATTCTGCACATAGCCGGGTAGACAGAGGGAACTTAGTGTTAAGCTGTTTCCCACTTTTCGCCGAATAAAAGTAATGAAGTGTACTAAGGGAAAAAATCCAAGCACAGACTCAACAGTTAAGGTACCGATAAAAATCATTGCACGTATTTGATGGCGAAATGCATAAGTGAAGATAAAAAAAAATATAAATAAGTATACTATATTGTTCTCACCATAATTTAATTTAATATGGAAGAAATGTAAACGAGAAGAGGCCGGTCGTGGCGCAGCGGCACAAGGTGTGACTGTAAAACCGACTGGTTGTGGGTTCGATCCCCACTCGAGGAGATGAAATATTTACTTAAATTTATATTTCCATTTCTTCGCTCTGGTGTCGAGGTTAAGCGCGGCGTTGAGATCTGCCACTCAACACGCAATGCCTCCAGAATTCGGCAGAAAGTGGGGAACAGAAGTGTTAACACTAGGTTCCCTCTGCCTACCCTGCTGTGTGCGGGATACAGCGTGAAGCTGATTTATTTTAGAAATGTAAACGCAATGGTATTGAATTCAATTCCCACTCGGGTGACAAAATGAAATATTTAATATTCTGGTAGCGAGGGAAAGCACAATATTGAGTTTCAGCACTCATTTGGCGGATCTCCCGTTCCACACCAACGGAAGTGTCTCAATGGGGACAAGTTCCCTCTGCGTACCCTGTTATATGTGGAATACAGCGTAAAGCTATAAAAAACAAGTGGGTGCAGTGGCAGAAGCGTGACTGAAAACCCCACGTTTGTGGGTTCGATTTCCTCTCAGAGAAAAAAAATATTTAGTATTTTCATTTTCGCACTTGTAACAGGACAGAGCTCACTTAACCTAGTCACGTTTATACTAATTCATTGAATATATTTTTGGATTTCAGACTAGGGGTGGGCAAGGGGTGGCGCAACAATAAGAAAAATAAAAATAATGTAAAGGATAAGTAATAGGAATTTAAATAGGCTTTTTATTTTTTGTAACTTTGTTAAATTATTCTAATAATAATGTTTTTAGAAGAGTAGTTAAAGGGAACCTATTGTTAAAACACTCCGTTTTACACTTTCCGACTAATTTTTAAAAACTTGCGAGTTTAGTTTCAGAGCTCAACGTCTCCATAACTTATTACCTTGAAATTGAACATTTTTTCTTTTACTTCTTCTTTTTTCTTTTTTACAGCAGTTGGGAGAAAGAAGTGTCTCAACATTAGGTTCCAACTGCCTAGTTTATATGAAGGATAGCTATAATTATATTTTAATAGCTCTACAAAAACTGGATCCCCCAACCACCGTTTAGAATTACAACCAAACTTAATTAAACGACAATAACTCTTTGAAAACGACCAGTTTGACATATACAGTTGTTCATTTGTAAAATTGGGAAATTGGATTTAATAGTAATTTAGGTTTTGGCTTTAGATTTTAGGCTTTGTTACAGCGAAACCACAATGAAATGGCTGTATAGCCTGTGGTCCTTATCAAACTTTTGTAGATACATTTATTATCATGATACATATATTTATTATTATCTATTATTAATATTGAGGTCAGTCGTGGCGGGGCAAAAGTTCAAAAGTTGTGGCTTGTTGGTTCGATTTTCACTTGAGGTATAAATTATTTTCCCCTCTCAAATACCAAAATGGCAAAAATCAAGATCAGATCAAAAGTGACCCAAATCAAAAATCTAACTCTTTTTGTGGTTAATCCATAGATTCTGAAATTTCATTTTTCGCCAATTCGTATTCTTATTTATTTCACGCTGTATCACGCATAGATATAGCAGAGAGGGCAGAGGGAACCTAATTCCTAACGCATTGATAAATTTTTGAAACATTGTGTGTTGGATTGTGGAGCTCAACGCTCAACAAAGCGCATTGTCTTATTACCAGAGCTAGGAATTATATATAATCCTTTTCTACCAGTAGGAATCGAACCCACTAACGTTAACATTCACACACTGTGAACTGAGCCACGAAGGCCTCAAAATATATTTTCAATATTTACAAAATAGTACCTATAATATTAGAAAGCCTTATATTAGCTGATTTGATTTGTTGATCAAATAATTTCAACAAATCAAACAATTGATTTGTTAAAAACAAATCTAAAAACAAATTATATAAGAGTATTTACTCTAACAAGAAAATAAGATTTTACTTAATTAATAAGAAGACAAACAAAAATTAATTTTATCAATCAGTTTGTTAATAAATATTTATTCATCAGACAGCAATATCAAGTTGAAGCGAATATTATCCGTTGAAAACTTTTTATTGCTAACAATGTTTTGAAAATTGTTATTCTGTCTGTATGTCTGTTGAAATTATTTTACTTCCCAGCTTCAAGAGTAACCTTACAATTCACATTGTTATTTATTATAACTAATCTAGAAAATTAAAAATCTACAATCTATGAGGCCAGTCGTGGCGCAGCGGCACGAGTTGTGACTGCAAAACAGACTGGTTGTGGGTTCGATCCCCACTCGAGGAGATGAAATATTTACTTAAATTTATATTTCCATTTCTCCGCTCTGGTGTCGAGGTTAAGCGCGGCGTTGAGTTCTGCCCCTCAAAACGCAATGCCTCGTGAATTCGGCAGAAAGTGGAGAACGGAGTGTCTTAACACTAGGTTCCCTCTGCCTACCCTGCTGTGTGCGGGATACAGCGTGAAGCTGAAAAATCTACAAAATCAAATATTTGTTTTAACGAGTGCAAATAAATGTTAATTTATCAAAAAAAAAAAATTCACACAATGAACTCCTTTGTCGTATTATACAAAATAATGATAATTCAGTGATTATACTTCTGTGATAATAATGTTTTCCTTGATCTTGATCTTTTGTTAGATAATTCGTGTTAATGGTATTTTTGATGTCGTTATCACCTAAAATTATCATGGTAAACCGACTTTACAGACAACCAGTTTTTTAATTAATGTTTCTTAGCAAGATGGGCAGAGGGAACTTAGAAAGCTAGACTATTCGAGGCATTACGTATTGAGTGAGGGAGCTCAACGCCACTGGCCTCGTTACTAGAGAGAGAAATTGAATTTCATAACAATGTATAGTTTTTATTTAAAAAAAATATGAAAAAAGGAATAAATGCTCGTGGTTTTGGAGTGACTCAGAAGGGTACTTTTTCTGCGCTCAAAGACTACAGATCTGAATATTTGATATTAATTTCCCATAAATTGTCTATTCAGACGGACAGACACAAAGACAAGACAATAAAGTGATCTTATAAGAGTTCTCTTTTTTCTTTTGATGCACGGAACCTTAAAAATGCAGATAGTAGAATATTTCGTAAAATTTCCTTCGCGTCGTCCGTGTTTGCGTAAACTGGAAAATACCGCTTTTTCCCGTTCCCGTAAGAATTTCTAAAAATCCTATCTTAGCGCTCCTCTACACTCCCTAGCCATATACATACATACCGAATTTTAACTTTCGAACTCCAGTAGTTTCGTCTGTACCTTGTCTGTCCGTCACTCAGTGATAGGAGAGTTTTATAGAGTTTTGTAGAGTCTATATAGATGTATAGTGGCCAGGGGCACAAAGTATGACTGCAACTGGTTGTGGGTTTGATCCTCACTCAGAAAAATTAAATATTTCTTTATTAATTTATATTTTCATTTATGGTGTTCAAAGCCCGGCGTTGAGTTCCGCTACTTCACACACAATGCCTCCAGAATTCAGCGGAAAGTGGATAACACTAGGTTCCTTCTGCCTACCCTGCTGTATGTGAGATACAGCGTGAAGCTGATATAGATAAAGTCACGCTACAAACATAAACCTAATACAAAACGTAATACATAAGATATCCTGTAATTAAGCCGAAGTTTTCGAGTTGATTTGCAAAACAAGTGAATTTGATAAGCGCCGGCTTCCTTCCATAGCTGCTCATTTCTATTTTTGCGAGTGGAATTAATTAATATTTTGACAATGGACCCCATCGAATCATTTGTTACCGGTAAGTATTATAGAGACACTGTGGCTGTCGACTTGGGCACATTTGTGTAGTGTCACGCTTTTTAACACGCTTGCATTATGTCAACTGTAGTTCTGCTCAAAGCTTAGCTTAGCCTTAATATCTTGCACATAACAGGGTAGGCAGATGGAACCTGGAAACTTAGTGTTGATACAGTCCGTTCTTCTCCTTACCAGAGCGATGAAATGATTTCTATTCGAGGCATGAAATATTTATTTCATGCCTCGAATAGAAATCGAACTCACAACCTGTTGCATTTACAGTCGTACGCTTGTGACCCTGCGCCACGACAGGCACCCAAACAAACTCTTAATATAAGTTCAATATTATATTATAGATATTAATATAAGTCCAACATTTAGTACTAACAGCGGCTCTCCGCTCTACAGTGTACGAGGTTGAAGAAGCCAGCGAAGACAAATTACTTTATTTCTTCGTCTATTTATTTATTATGGCCCCTTCTGCTTTCATTATTTTTTTGTTTCCCACTGTCCCCTTGTTTTCCGAGTCACTTGGTTATCAGCTCAACAGTCTATTACTCATTTGTGGAAGTTTTATTAAGACCAATTTGGGCGTTTAAGTAAGTATATTAGAAATCTGAGACAACTTTGAACGTCTGTATGTGTGAGATCAGTGGTTTAACACAACGCCGCGATTTGTCTATAGGTGTATTAACTTAAACACTTTAAATATTTTTTTTAATAAGGAGGTTAGTTATAGATTCTTAATATAATATACATATCATATTGTTGGAACTGTATTATATTTCAAAATAATAATTATTTAGCCTTCCGTTCCGTTCCTTCCTAACTCCAGTAGTTTCGTCAGTACGTTGTCTATCAGTCACTTAATTAAGACGGTAGAGTTCCTAAAAAAAAATCAGCTTCATGATGTATTCCGCACACAGCAGAGTAGGCAGGGTGAGCCTTGTGTTAAGACACTCCGTTCCCACATTCTGCCGAATTCTAGAGGCATTGCGTGTTGATTGGCAGAACAACGCCGCGCTTAACCTCGACACCAGAACGAAGAAATTGAAATATAAATTTTAAGTAAATATTTCATCTCCTCGAGTGGGATCGAACCCACAACCAGTCGGTTTTACAGTCACACCTCGTGCCGTTGCGCCACGACTGGCCTCAGATGTCATCCTTTTTCCACATATGCCATCATATGTGGAGAAAGGATGCTATTTACTGTATAACTTTATAATAATTTAAAGTGACGTCGTCGTGGTGGCATTGTGGGACCTCGTCTAACTGTAAACCGAAAATGTGTTACTATCTAACATATTTTACCAGATCCTTTATACTCAACACTAAATATATGCAAGATTGGGTTCTTCTAGTCAACATGCGATTATTGGAAAGTGGAAAACAGAGTGACTTAACTTTACACTAGGTTCTATGAAAGAAATATGAAGGAAATTCATGGAGTTAAAAAAATATCATTGACTCACATAAAATATTCTAACCCCGACGCAGGTGTGGAATGTTCAAAACTCCGCTTAAACATTCAGAAGCCCTCGTCCGAGTTCAGTCGAATTTTTCCCCCATTACACAATTCTTTACTTTCTTTTTGCTTCTTTATATAGAAAAAAAATGGTGTATCTGTTGGATAGTATTTATAATACTATTTTTTTTACAAAAAAAAATGATAATATTGTATGTAGAGTAAATCGAATGGAAGCCACCGATACATAGTTATTGTAAAGGCGTGAATTATTTTGATTATAGTTTTCTGATAGACGAAGAACGGCTTCGAATTCCGCCGTAAACGTAGAACGGAGTGTCTTAGCACTAAGATATGTCTGCGTATCTTGCTGTATCTTGTCTTGGAAAAGCGTATAGCTAGAAGAAGAACCGAGTGGTGTACCACTAGGCTGTCTCTGTCAAAACTAATAAGTGTCACATTTGTTCTAATGTCACCATGTGCAAACTGCGACATTGAAATTTGTCATTCTTGTAAAAACGGGGAGGATTGTATAAAATGCAAAAAAAAGAATCCACTTTTTAACTGACTTTTTTTCAAAAGCAGGTTTTATTATTGCAGTAAGCATAAAATAATAGCAAGAAAGCAAGTCTGTATCATTTTGTAGCTAAGAAAAGTTAACTCCCCAAGGGCGATGGTTTTCCAAAACTTCATCTGACGTTACGCATGTATAATCTGTGCTCATTTTGAAACTTGACTTTTGTTTTTTTTTCACAATCAAGAGAAGAGGCAGAAGTTGGAAAGCCTTTTTGTGTTTTGTATTTTTTTACACAGTGGACAGTCTTAACGGTTAGTGTAGACTAGATAAAATTACAATTAAATTATTTATTGTTATTTTAGGGATTTACGAGGATAGTATGTTATTGATAGCTTGCTGCTTATAGCAAGGTAGGCTGAGGCAACCTAGTGTTAAGACACTCCATTCTCCACGCTCCGCGCAATTTTAGAAACGCTGTGCGTTGATTGAAAAAAATATATATAAAAAACACATATTTTCACATAGTTCAATCTTATTTGCCTGCAAAATGCACAGTTGGGTAAACAATTGTCGACAATTGAGTGCGAAACAGGGAACTGAATATTTTACATTTTAGTACATTAGGTTCTTTCTACCTACCCTCTCACAGCGTGAAGCTTAAAAATATTTTAAAAAAAAAGAAAAATATTTAAAAAAAAAGAAAAATATAGAAACACTCGATTTTACAGCTCTAACACCGCACCGTGTAAACCGACCCTAGTTCGTTAGAGGCAATCAAGCACTTGCTGATTGTTAAGTCTCGTCCCTTTGAAACAATCACAATTGTAGTCGCTACGGTTTTAAAGTATGACATTTTTAAATTGTTAACTCACAAATGCGGTGTTTCTTATTTATAGAGCTAGCTAGATTATATTTTTCAATCTATGTAGGTATAAAGTTATTATTGAATAGTTGATCTAGCTCAGTGGTTAGTGATGTAAATTACTATTGCAGAGGTCATGGCTTCATATTACATTAGGGTCATTTTTTTGTATATTTTGTACTGCGCAGTACTAATGAAAATCTAAAAAGACTATAATTAAAAATATAAACCTTTTATTTCTTCAGAAAGTTTACAATGAAAGAAAGTTTACAAAAGATAATCGATTTTGTTAGTATCACAGCAATGAAATTTATATTTGATAGTTAGGCAGTAGCGACAGTTATAAAAATAAAAAAATTAGACACGTTATTTAGTAGTTACAAATTAAATATTATTCTGCTATATTGTAATTATTAAGCCAAATTGAGCCAGTCTTCTTTAGTTTGCACTGTTTGCATTTAGTTTGGTTGATGTTAAAGATTACTTTAATAATATTAATTTGCTGACATGTCTGCCCAGTGGCAGAGTACTATTCAACTAGCACTTTTTATTTTAGTACCTAACAATTATTGTAAAATCAAATAAAACGTGAAGTTAAATAGAAAAATAAAGAAGAACATTATGTTCCTTCTATCTACTCTACTATATGCGGGATACAGCGTGAAAATAAAAAAAATCATATTATAGTACCATTATGGCAAATGATTCGTATAATATTTCAAAATTCCCATACAAAAACCGGAACAGGAAGCAGGTATTAGCATAACCCTTTAGGTGTAAAAAACAGTCGTCTTCCAATTTTTTTACCCTAATTCACGTCATTTATCCAACCCTGCCTTTTAGGTATCGTCCTAACAAATGATCTTTATTTCCATAGCGATAGTGATGTGACATCAGAGCATATACTCAATTTTAGATTTTATTTTGTTTCCATACATTTTAAAATATTGCGGGATAAGATCGATACTATCAATAATATGTCAGCTCACTGTATAATTATATGTTTATACAAATAAATTTTAATTATTTTTTAATTCATTAAAAAAAATCTTAGTTAAACATTTGTCATTTTTATTAAACTTTTGTGTCTTTGCACAACTTCTTCTTTTTAATTTTTAGATTTAGAAGTACAGTCGTTGCGTAGGGGCTCAAAATGTGACTGTAACATCGACTGGTTGTGGGTCGATCCCTACACGAAGAAACAAAATATTTATTTACATTTATATTTTCATTTCTTCGCTCTGGTGTTGAGGCAAAGCGCGGCGTTGAGCTCCATCATTCAACACGCAATGCTCCAGAACTCGGCGGAAAGTGGGGAACGGAGTGTCTTAGCACTAGGTTCCATCTACTTACCCTGTTGTGTATGGGATACAGCGTGAAGCTGATTTGTTGAAGTAGAGAAAAATCTATTGATGTTAGTACTGTGTAGGCACAAGGAAACTATTGTTAAGACACTCCTTTACTATTAAGACACTTTCGTTTCCCACTTTCCGCCGAATTCTTAAGGCATAGCGTGTGCGAAAATCAACGCCACGCCATGCTTCGTTACTCCAGCGAGGCAATCAAAATATTAAATATTTCGGTAAGAGTGGGAATCGAACCGTCACAACCGTCATGTTCACGCGTATGCCACTTAGCAACGACGGCTTCTCGGGTCATTGACTTTATCATATTTCCAGTAAAAGCCAATTATTGAATAAACGTGCATTTTAAAATAAAATAAAATATGTACTCTACATATATCTATTTAGGCGTTGAAGTAAGAAGCCGAATATAAATAAAAAATAAAAATCGAATGACCAAATCAATTATTTTTTTTGTCAACGCTCGCGCGTCCCTCGTCCTTATATTAGACAGGTGTAAACAACAATTTACTTGGGCCCGTAATAAATTCACGTCTGATTTAGTTCATTCGTTTTTTTGGAGTGTCGTACCTCGAAAATAAAAAGGCAAAAAAAATAGTAAGGTAGGTGATTCCAACTCGCACTTAACCATTTGTTATACATCGCATGTAGCATGGTAGGTAGAAAGGACTTGGTGTGAAGACCGGAGGCGTTCTACAATTATTTTACGGTTTTTCCAAAGTTAAGTAACATACAATATCTCGAAAACTGAGCTATGCGTAGGGAACAGAGTGTCTTACTCTTAACTCTGGATTACTCTTCTCTCTGCTTACCCAGTTCTGCAGGGAATATAGTGTAAAGTAACAGAAAACTCTACATATGTATACTTAGTATTTCTACTTGTTTTTAAAAGATCAAAAAAAAGCTTTTTCCATTAAAAAAAACTATTGAAACTGTCTTAACACATAAATATTCCATACAAACTCATATTTTAAGAGTCACTTAAATAACGTATCCCATATATAAATATATAATTGCATTTGAGAAATCGTGTGAGAAAAATGATTTTCTTGATATGAAAAGATTACGATAATAAATTGTTCCTATCTGATCTGTCTTTTACTATGGGTAAAGATTACACGTTTTTATGGGGACTTCGAGTTCTAAATGGTACCATCAGGTTAAGATAGGTTTGAGAAGATTTATTGAACATTTTTAGGTTGGGAATACTATTTTGTGGGGTGTAAATTAATTTGCTTGTTTATACTATGTTTGTATAATATAAAAGAGGTCAGTGGCGCAGAGGCACAAGTGACTGTAAACGCGATAGGTTGTGGGTTCGTGTGACGAAGCAAATCGACATTTTACATATTATACTTTATTTTTATTTTTTTTATCCCGCACATTGTAGGATAGGCAGAGTGCTATGACACTCGGCACGCTAAATACTGGTGCAATATAAGTATAAAATTAAGTGCAATATAAGTATAAGTATTAAACAAGATAGTACTAAGACACTCCGTTTTTATAAAGACACTTCCGTTCCCTGCTTTCCACTGAAATCGGGAAGCATTACGTGTGGAGTGGCCCAAATCGACGCCACACTTTTCTTCGTTACTAAATAAAAAATAAATGATTTTGGATTTATTTCGAGAGAGAGGAAATGAAAATGTTAAATATTTCACTTCTCCGAGTGGGAATCGAGTCCATAACCGTCGCGTTTAAAGTCGCATGTTTGTGCCCTTGCACTACAGCGTAAATATTATTTATTCTTAAATTCGAATATTTAATATTCAAATATAATTCCTGAATGTTTGAAACATTATAAAACGCTGTGATATCTGTCTAGATTTTCTCCATCTACCCTCCAGTGTGTATAGCTTTGCAAATCTCTACTCATACTCACATTATAACGCTGAAGATTTTACTTAGTTTAACGCGCTTATCTCATAAACTGCTGATTAGAATAAATGAATAATTCTTTTTGTGTTGTATATTTCCATATCGAGTAAATCTATAGGATTTCACGTTAACCCTTTTGATTTTACCTTTAAATTTCACTACTTAAATATGTGAGACGAAGCGGGACTAAAAGCTAGTACGATATAAATATACTTAATATATAAAAATAGTTAAATAATTATTTATTATACATTTAAATTGAGGCCAGTCGTGGCGCAGCGGCACAAATTGTGACTGTAAACCGACTGGTTGTGGGTTCGATCCCCACTCGAGGAGATGAAATATTTACTTAAATTTATATTTCCATTTCTTCGCTCTGGTGTCGAGGCAAAGCGCGGCGTTGAGTTCTGCTACTCAACACGCAATGCCTCCAGAATTCGGCAGAAAGTGGGGAACGGAGTGTCTTAACATTAGGTTCCCTCTGCCTACCCTGCTGTGTGCGGGATACAGCGTGAAGCTTATTTCAAATTAAATAATATTAAAATATTCCCACAAATTCATAGTAAGGGCGAGCTACCAACAATAACTCGCAGTCAACTATAACTCAGCGCGAGGATAACTGTCTCATATGAGGGTAGCTGAGTATTGATTATTGAATGATTTAAACTTAGATACCAAAATAAAACTTTTGCTTCGCTTAGCTCAATTGGTGTGATTATTTTTAAATGAATGATAAGGAAAATCACCGAATGACACCGTGTAATACAACAGGAGCTACAACCGATTGTATGTACCTGTATAAGTTTTTGTATCTTCCCGCATGTAAGGATAGATTAAAATATATATAAATAATAAAAAAGCACTGGTTAAGTGCGAGTTGGACTCGTCCTTCGATTTGATTGTAAGTTCTCATTTCTTATTACATAACTATAGGTTCAAGAAAAGTTCCCTATAGGTTTTGATTACGCGGCGGATTATACGAAAAGCAAAAATGATGAATAAATACTCGTATTATTGTTTTCTTTGAGTACAACAAGCTTTTAGCTTGATTTTCTGTGTTTCAAGGGACCATAGTTCCGAATATTTCAAAGTAATTTCAGTTTGGTAACTCCAAGCGATAAATGAGATAAATGATCTTGACAAAGGAGAGACAGACAACAAAGTGATCCTATAAGGATTCCGTTTTTACCATTTGATGTACGGAACCCTAAACATAAAACCGCATAAAACAAAAAAGAAAAAAAGCAATTGTTAAGTAGGATTAACAGTCGGAAGTTATTTAAACTATACAGCGCTCCTTGTGGTGAAGAAGGCTTAAGAATAGGTTCTGACTGTTGATCCTAATAAACTATTGGGCTTGTTTGTTTTTTCTCTTCAGTTTTATGTAGCTAGGTTATGTTTTTGTTAATGAATATTATTTTAACACTAGTGTTAAGAGAGAGCCTGAGAACTTAGGTTCCCCCGTTCTGCACTTTATGCCCAATTTCTCAGACTATACGTGTTGATTTGTGGATCGCAACGCCGCGCTTTGTCTTTTTACCAAAGCATAGAAATGAAAATAATTAATCCTTCACATACGAGTATACAATCAAACACTGTGCAACATTTTGTATATAGTAATTTTTAGTCTTAGATACCTGGATAGACAGAAGGAACTTGGGAATTTAATTTTAAGACACTCCGTCCCTACTAAGACACTTTCGATTCCCACTTTTCGCCGCTATTACTATCGCTGGAGGCATTGCGTGTTGAGTGACTGAGATCAACGCCGCGCTTTGCCTCACTACTAGAGCGAGGAAATGAAAATATAAAATATTTCATTTCTTCGAGTGGGAATCAAATCAAGAACCGTCGTCAAAGTCGCATTTACAGTCGCACAATTGTGCCCCTGCGTCACGAAAAGCCTCAATAATAAAATATACATATATGTATATTATGTATGTTGAAGTTTCTATTTTAATACACAAGCTATTATGGTCATGATATTTTATAAGGATATAATATAAAATATATGAATCGAATCCACCTCGGTTGCTCCTGACAGGTAATTTTTGTTTGCGGAAATAACTTATATTAACCATCTTATATCATATATGTTTTAGTTACTAGGGATGGCGAGTCTTTTCATAGAAATCGGTTTCAAAGCCAAGACGAATAAAATTCTTGTATCGATTTTTGTGAATTAATAAGATTTTTTATAGTTTCGTGCTGTATCCCGCACATAGCAGGGTAGGCAGAGTGAACCTGGGAACCTAGTATTTAGAAATTCCGTTCCCATCAACACTTCAGCTCCTCATTTTCCAGGAAATTAAAATATTCTAGATGCACATCGTCTAGATCCCTTAAAATTGATTCTAAGCTATTCTTGACTTTAAATTGACGATTTAGGCCATCGTGATTGTGGGTTTAATTCCCACTTAGGAGAGTGAGTTATACGCGTTTATATTTTTAGCAAGACATAGCGGAGCATTAAATTCAGCAACTTAATAGGTGCAAATGTTCGAGACATTTGTTTGGCAGAACGTGAGAAACACTAGGTTCACTCTGCCTACTTTGCTATGGAGTAAATGTACAGCATGAAATTACAAAAAAAAAAAAACAATAAGTGCCATTGTAATGTCACTTTTACGATGTTTCAATATTTTTTTTATATCTGATCATTTCAATCACTCAATTGGAGCAACAATGACCTATTTAGACTCTCAATACTTAAAGTTCGGCGTTCGGCGGCGTTGTGTTTCGCCATTCAACTCGCAATGGCTCCAGAATTCGGTGAGGAGTGGGAAACGGAGTGTCTTAAAACTGGTTCCCTCTGCCTACCATGATGTGTGCCTACCATGCCGTGTGCGGATACAGCGTTAAGCTAAAAACCTAAAGTAAATCGCAATCAAAGCCTGTAAGTAGTAACTGTACTGTAAATATATCGTCATCGTATAAAAATTACATTATCAAAAACATACAGTAGTGTTGTTAAATATAATTAATTGGTGGAAACCAATCATATTTTATTGAGGCGCACTGTCAAAATATTATAAGATTTCATGTAGAGCCAAATTTTTAACTATACACATACCAATTAGTTCTAT
This sequence comes from Heliconius erato x Heliconius himera, assembly GCA_013421005.1. Taxonomy (NCBI): domain Eukaryota; kingdom Metazoa; phylum Arthropoda; class Insecta; order Lepidoptera; family Nymphalidae; genus Heliconius; species Heliconius erato x Heliconius himera. The sequence continues at coordinate 778 of JAATLQ010020968.1, read as the reverse complement.
GCACAAGTCTTAACTTCACAATTTAGGCAAAATGTACGGCTTGGCGGTTTCGTTACCACTATTAATAGAAAAAATCAGCTTTATGCGGTATCCCGCACACAGCAGGATCGGCAGTAGGTATCTAGTGTTAAGAAACTCCAGTCCAAAATTTCTGCAGAATTTTGAGTAGCGGAACTTAACACCGGACTTTTTGCTGTGGTGCCAGAGCGAGGAAATGTAAATATTAATAAATAATAATTCATTCTCTTGCTCAACTATCGCGTTACCATCACACCTTTATCTGCTTATTTTTTATTGCAAAAAATGCAAATACGTCGTTGCTGCACTAAATGAGGGATATGTCAAAAAGACATCTTTAAGACAACATACTGTACCAAGTGTTATTAAATAGAAAGAACAATAAAAAAAAGTGTTATTACAGTAAGCCAGTGTCGCTCCTGTGAATGGAAAAAAACGTGTCCTTTGAACCTGAATACGTCTACAATGATGTAGCGTTTTACTAGATATGTAAAATTATGTTGATAGCTTGATGTTGATTGTTTTTTTTTTTTTTTTCTTGTGGCAACACTAGCATATAAACGTCTTTAAAACTTCTCCCGTAAAATTAATTAAATTTTATTGTTTTTAATTGTAAAATTTGGTGTAATTTGTGTAAAAGTCTCTAATATAGACATTTGTACTGTTAACGTCATATTCAGTACATTAAAATTTGTGACTTTAAAGTGTTTGTGCTGTGTTTTGTTCGTCAGCTGTCATCGCGCAGGTAACGAACTACATT
>JAATLQ010020967.1:17818-30157 GCA_013421005.1 Heliconius erato x Heliconius himera | reverse complement strand
AACACGCAACGTCTCGAAAGTTCGGCGGAAAATGCAGAACAGAGTGTCTCAACACTAGGTCCGCTCTACCCCCCCTGCTATATGCGGAGTACAGCGTAATGTTGAAAAAAAGGCAAGGTATAATTTTTCCTATATCATTGAGGTATAGATTCAATTCAACCTCATTGCATTGTTTGTGTATGCATAGCTTCAGGCTGATATGCAAAGTAATTACTGTTAGCACAGAGACCTTCTGTGTGGTGTTAGTATTTACATAAGTTGATTGGAATAAGGGCCCTCAAATATTGAACATGGAACATACCTCGGTAATAAAATATATTGATCTCTTATATAGTCTATATTAAAACTAAACCATCGCTTCTTAGTTGTAGGTTACTTTTAAAGCCGCCGGCCGTTATAGCACAGAAATTGGGGATTTAATTTGACTCAAAAATGAATGAAAAAATCATTTGAGTGTTCATTTCAAATAAAATTTCTTTTTAAATTTAAATTTCTTAAATTGGAAATTTCTCTATTTTTAGCTGTACTTAGATGATAAAGTATTTCACTTGAGCACTTGAGAACATAAGTTTTAAGTAAATTATTTCTACGATCACCAAAGTGTCCTAATGACATAAAATGGTTTACAAACACTGGTTTTTCCATTTATTCATATTAATGTCTTAAATTTACAAAATATTTTGTATAAATTGCTATATAGCTTTAAAAATTATTTAGAGATCTAAAAAATCTATATTGTACACAAGTTTAGTACATTAAAGTCTTCTAAAACTCAAGTTCTGCCGACCTAGTTTATTAAGTTAAAAACTAAAAAAGTTGATAATTTACAAATTAATTTCTCACATTACATTCAGTATCTACCCGATAAATGGGAAAAGATAAAAAATAAATAAAGCAAGGTATCAATCATAAGCGGCCGTGTACATTCGATAATAATAATAGGATCGCGTGCCAACGACTTATATGGAAAAGGTAAGCCCGACCTTGGTATTACAAATCACCTCAATGTCAACAAGTAATTTTCGATTTGCTTCTTTCTATATTGTGTAGCATTATGTAGTTTACTGAAGATTTTTGTGCGTTTTGTGTTACTTATTTGTAGAAAAAATTGATAGATATTTTATTTCTAATATACTTATCTATTCTTAAAAAAAAATCAGTTTCACGCTGTATCCTGCACACAGCAGGGCAAGCAGAGGGAGCCTAGTGTTAAGACACTCCGTTCCCCACTTTCTGCCGAATTCTGGAGGCATTGCGTGTTGAGTGGCAGAATTCAACGCCGCGCTTACGCTCGACACCATAGCGAGGAAATGGAAATATAAATTTAAGTATATAATTCATCTCCTCGAGTGGAGATCGAACCCACAATCATTCAGTTTTACAGTCACGCTTTGTGCCGCTGCGCCACGACTGGCCTCCTACTCTTAGACACACTCGAGGATTAAATATTTACTTAAATTTATATTTCTATTTCTTCGCTCTGGTGTCGAGCCAAAGCGCGGCGTTGAGTTCTGCCATTTAACACGCAATGCGGGATACAGCGTGAAGCTGATTTATTTATTTTATTTTATTAGAAAATTTTAAATTTATAGGTATTTCATAAAAAAATTAGCAAATTCATATTTGTAGTTTATTTCATACAAGAAGCACATGCGCTGTGCCCGCAAACTTAAGTTTGTCATTTTTTATACGTGGAACTTCCCGTTGACCTACTTACTTGATGGGTGTTTTTTTTTAGCTTCACACTTAGTTACATAGTCACTTGTAGGGTAGCCAAAGAGAACGCAGCGCCGTGTACCTGTACCTGTTTCGCTTCAAAAAAATAAACACCACATCAAGGGATTGCAATTTTAAAAAAAAAATTAATCCATTTTTTCGTGAGTGTTTTACCATTTTTTAATGGTTATTCTGCTATTCGGAGCCCCGATAAAATCATAAAAATAAATATTGTTAATTTGGTACAATCGTTTTTGAATCATTCGGCGGAAAGTGAGGAACGGAGTGTCTAAATACCTCTTTCTCTCTGCCTACCCTGTTGTGTACGGGATACACCGTGACGTGTCACTATCACGATTACAATACAGAAATGAAAATAAATAATATAATACCATATTGTTGTATCAATATATGAGTATATAATATAATATAATATGACATAATAAATAGATTTCGATGAATTTCCAAGATATAATGCTAATTACTCACTCAGTGTCTCATAGCAACCCGCTTGATTACGAAATAGCTAAATAATCTTAATCAAAGAAAATTATCAGGAAATATTACATGAAAATGTTGCTTGTTTCATCTCCTTATATACGAAAATAAACTTCGAAGTATTGTTTATATTGTCCACAGTTACGTTATTTAACTTCAAATTACAAGGACTTTCAGAACTTACAAAACTTTTCAAAGTAGGTGAAAAGTCTAAACTTAATAATTATGTTTCGAAAAGTCAAATACAATTTCTCGTATGTTTTACTTATTAAGTAAAATATTACTAAATATCTTATTATTGTTTGAAAATCACGCATTGTCAGATTTAGAGAAAACAAGGCATTAAGACGAGATGGAATAATGAAAAAAGAGAGTAATTTAAATAAAAAAAACAATATTGTAGAAAGAATATAATGTAAAAATATATAACCTAAAGCTACATATGTTTAGTAGAAATTGTAGTTGGCATGGAAATCAGGGTCTCTTTACATTTAACACCAGGATCTATTTGCTTACCCTGATTTACGCTAGAAATAATTTATAAAGAATATTTTCTTATAAAAGCGCTCCTGCTAATATAAAAGCCCTCCTGCGCTGTCCATGCGCATATATTTGCTAGAGTGCTTTGCTTGTTTACAGTCTAAGCACGTTAGGTAGTGGGTTCGATTCCCACTCGAGGAAATTAAATATTTAATATTTTCATTTACGCTGCGCTTTTTGCCTTTTTAAACGAGCCTTCGTTTAAAGAGGCAAAAAGTGCATCGTTGAGTTCCGTCACTCAACATGCAATGACTTCAGAAAAAGGGGAACGGACGTGTCTTAATGTGACAAGGTGTCTTAAAACTAGGTTCCCTCTGCATACCCTGCTATGTACGGGATATAGCATGAAGCTTAGTTAAGTTGAGTAGCAAAAAAAGCTCTAAATTGTATATTTGAAGATACTTTACATTATAGGTACATTTATAACAAATTTGCATGAACAAAAAGGTTAATAAATTATCAAAAAAATCAAATCAAATCAGCTTCACGCTGTATCCCGCACACAGCAGGGTAGGCAGAGGGAACCTATTATAAAGACACTCTGTTCCTCTTTCCGCCGAATTCTGGAGGCAATGCGTGCTGAGTGGCGGAACTCAACGCCGCGCTTTGCCTCGACACCAGAGCGAAGAAATGAAAACCCACAACCAGTCGATTTTACAGCCAAACTTTGTGCCTCTGCGCCACGACCGGCCTCAAATAAATTATCTGTTGACTAAATTAGTAAAGCCATCTGTGGTCCCTAATTCATAAAGTAATTATATCGTACCGCCCCACATACATTACCAATGTCGCTCGAAGAAAGTTTAAACAAATTATGTTTTAATATAAATATCTTAAATCAATTTTATAATAATAAAATTATAATACTCAATATTAATGCTTATATTTTAACAAATTTCAAAGTAACTTAACTGTCTTTCAGTAACTAAGCCAATTAAAATGAAATACTTACATATAAATATATGTATTACATTCAATTTGCCTAATTATAATGATAAAGGAGCAGAAGGATGAAAAATTTAATGATTTAAATAAAAGAATATTGTTGTGATAAATGAATAGCTCAGTGTATCTCACTGTATATAATAGAGTAGGTAAAATCGGTATATAAGAGGCCGTCGTGGCGCAGTGGCACAGGTGCGAGAGTGTAAATGCAACGGTTGTGAGTTCGATCTCTACTCGGAGAAATAAATAATTATTTATTAATATTTTCATGTTTTCGCTATGGGAACAAGGCAAAGTGCGGAGGTGGTTCCGCCTCTCCACCCGCAATGCCTCAAAAATTTCTTTATTTGTATGGTTAATTCTCACTTTGTGATAAAATGCACAGCTGTAGAACCACAAAGCACCGGAAAGTAAGTTTTGTTTAATAAAAAAGTTTACATTATTAATTTTAAAAAGTTTAAATTATTTTGTAATAATAAAAAAGTTTAAATTATTAACTTTGTTTATCTCTTACTTAAGGTATTTGAATTATTTAAAATTATAAAATGTGAGTGAAGTGCTTTTAATAGTGTCATTTATGTTTGAGAATCCAGCTTTTGAATATCAAGCTCGCGGCAGCTGAAGCGAAAAGTTTCTCGGTATTTAAGTTAGACACTTTTTAAAGTGTCTTAAGAGTTATTACAGAGAATATTTTATGCAAATTTAAGAAGTTTTTTTTTAAGAAGCAATAGCTTAGAGCAGAATTTATAATGCTCTTATTTTGATATTTAGGCGACATACCCTGGCTTCATGTATATATACGTACATGTATAGATAGATAGAGTAATAGAAGTAATGTTAAGTACATTACTTCTAACAGAAATATTTGTAGAAAAAGCAGCGTTACATAAAACCAGCATGTATATTTTATATTCAACTCGTGGGCCATTACGCCGTAAACTCCCCTAACCCTAAGTGGGCTATTCTGTTTAAATTACAAGTACAATAAAATACTAGGGAGAATAAATGAAACAATTCCACAGTAAGTGTGGCTTTACTCGGGCATTCATCTCTAACCGTGACATACGTCTGTCGTGAATAAATATTCTTTGGAAGTGGTATACAACAAGTATACAAGTTAAAGTGTATGTTTGTTATATAGTGTTTTCTTCTGCCGACTAATCAGTGATGTATTTAGCATGGTACCAAGTTTTCGACAAGAAAAAATACATTTATTACTATACCTACTGTTAAATTGTCCTGCTAAAAACTCTTTGATTTATCTCAAGTTCAATCATTAATATATTTTTCTAAGGTTAGATATAGGTAGGTTATTAGAGCGTTGCGTTAGATTTTTTTGAACTAAAATTCTTTCAAAAACAATGGTAATTATACCGACACCAGCATTCCGCTATAGCTTCTCCTAGGTGTAAATATGTCGGATAACAGCTATGATAAAATATGCATTAGCTTTTAAATTGCACTTCCATCTACATAGTCATGTTAGTTGCAGCAAATATTGCACTATGCATGAAAACAACGAACTATTAAATAAACATTTTTTATACGTCTCCTAAATATCTCTTATGTATAGGATGTGTTTTATGTATAAACTATTTTGTTAGTTTGACTTTTTTTTCAGCATAGCAGTATAGAACGAACCGGCACTGTAGTGTCAGACACTAGGTAGGAAACCTAATATTCCCATACAAAAATATGAATTCTTGTGTGGGAAATATTTGTTTCTCATATTTAACAAACAGATCTTTGACAGACATTGAATATAGTGCCGGCAAATAAAAGTATATCCTTCCCTAAACCTTCATTCCAGACATTTCACCCGATTTGCAATTTGGTTGAACTTAACGTTCCGCTTTGTCTATTAGAGTTGGATGTGAATTCGATCCCTAGATTAAATTCACGACCCATTGTACTTAAAGTCAAATACTGTTCCACTGCGGTACGACGGCCTTTTTATTAAAAAAGTTTCAAAATATTATATAAGTCAAAGGATAGCCAAAGACCCCAGCTACAGAGAAGCTTTTCATTCCGATGAAACCTTGTGTGAATTTAATTGGGATGTAAATGTACTATCACGTATATTGGAAAGAGAAAGTATTTCCATTATCAAAGGGATTTAGAGGAATTTCGTTCGTTGGTATGGGGATACGTGTCACGGTCGAATTCCTTTGGCTTTGTTGTAATGGAACGGCGGTGCTATTGTTATTGAGAGATATGTGTATTTAAATAATTATTTTGTTTAACTTTGATACTGTAATGTGTACATATTAAATAAGAACTTTAGTTGGCAAAATAAAGAATATTATGGAGGACGTAAAAAATGAAAAAAAAATAAACAAGTACATGTATGTATAACATAATATGCGCAGGTAAAGAAATACAGAATATATAATCATTACATATTATACAACAAAACCCTCTACTGCGTCTGGCTGGTCATCTGTTTGCGATAAATACAAAAACTTCTGCAGGAATTTAAATGTGGTTTTTACAAATTTATAAAGTGACTCATGAGGAAAGTTTAGGAAAATATTTTATCATGGTTTTATGTAAATTAACTGAAACATAATAGTTATTGTTGAAGAGTTCCTAAAAATTCGAATTTGCGTATGTCTCGTATTCTAGAAGAGGTTCATTCGACCGTTGATTTATGTAACGTACTAGATTATTATAGATATACAATAATGCTAACAAGAAGTCCACGACTATTATCTTTGAAGATTTCAATTTATGCTAAAATATTAGCGATAAGAATGAAAAGAATTGAAAGGCTTCCTCCTTCTTTTTCTGTCCTTTTGTGGACTTAGTAAATGCGCTTGACAGGGTTATATGAAAAAAAATATGAGAAATAATGACCCGGTACAATGTGAGCGGACTCTTGCTACGGGCTATAAAGTTTCTTTATAGAGACATCTCCGCTTGTGTGCGTCTGGCATGTCGCTTTGATTTTCTATCTCCAAGGCACGTAAGTAGGCGAAGTAAAAGTAAATTGCCTGTAGTACAGTGCATGAAAATGCAAGTTATAGGCATTGGTCTACTCTAAAAGAAGGGTGTGAAAGATTAAGCCACATTGTGAATAAGACAAAAATACTTAAAACTGAAAGCACAGAAGAAAGGATGGAATGGCAAACTAGTGTAAATGGAGAGTTATAAGGACAAGTGAATTTACTGGTATATCTCCGATGTATGCTTAGCAGATACAGAAGACATGAAATGGATGCTATAAGGCGTTTTTTCGACAGCAAGAGAACTAACAGTGCTTTAGTAGCATTGATGAGATGGTGAAACGTCAGCATAGCACGTTTGGGTGTTCATTTTCAATGAATTGTTTTTTTTTTCTGAACCTTGTGGTGGTTTGCTATACAATATGACTTAGCAAGCAAGTGTTACGTTACAGTTTTTCGCTAAAAGCAAACAAACGTATGAACGTATGGCATAGTGGTCAGAGCGCCTGGTAGGTTCCCAGGAGGCGCGGGTTCGAGTCACGCTACGTTCAAATTTTTATACGTTTTCTAAATAAGTATTTCTTTTCTTTCTATCTTTAGTGTGGAATAACACTTTAAAAATGTTGAAAACATAAATAAGCTTCCAAAAACGAATTTATATAATATTTTAACGTAGTTATTTGTCGGTAACTTTCCACGCTCGCTAGAACAATGTGCAAACTATTTTGGATACTAAATAAGCTTCATACAAGCTATTAGTTTTAGAAGCACTAGAATTTAATATCTAGGTTTAATCATGACATAAGGATGAAATTCTCTTGTCCAACATTATGGCTCAGTTGAGTAATTAAAAAAAATAGGGGTCACAATACTCACCGAACATTCTGCCATGCGACCCAGATCATTTATTAAAATTGGAATCCGTTCATAGAGTGGGCATCAATTCTTCCGACCGGCACACCGTTTCGCCAACAGACGTAGACGAGGTTAAGTCTATTCTGAAGGAAGCTAACCCCAAGATAGCCTTGGGGCCCGACAAAATCCTAAGCAAAGTCTTAAACAATCTTCCGATTCAATTGTTCATCAATGAGCAACTGTTCATCAATGAGCAACTGTTCATCAATGAGCAACTGTTCATCAATGAGCAACTGTTCATCAATGAGCAACTGTTCATCAATGAACAACTCTTCATCAATGAACAACTGTTCATCAATGAACAATTCGGCTTTGGATCACACGCCTCGCCCATACACCAAGATTACCGGCTAACGGAACACATTGCGGAATATAACGTCCGTAGATCGAATCGCATCAACACGGCTGCCATTTTTCCAGACATAACCAAAGCCTTCGACAAGGTCTGACATAACGGCCTGCTCTTCAAGCTCCGTCGTGACTGCCAGACTCTCTCGTTCACATCATTTGGGAATACTTGTTGAATCGCACTCCACATTTTCAACATCTATATACGCTCATTACACCAGCGACATTTCGCGTACAGATAAAGTCGAATTTGCGATGTATGCCAACGACACAAATCAGAGTCATTCAAATAAATTTGAAATTCGAACACTGGCCTCTTTGAAAGTTCGTTAAAAAATATAGTTACACTAAAGTCACGTGAGAACTGCATTTAATGAGAACTTCCGAATAAAAAACTATTTCCTTCGTCAAATAGAATCCCATTTAGTGGAAATCCTTCAAAGAGGATAAGCTTTTGGGCACCGGATCATTGTTACAGGGATCTCTTAAGATCTTTGTAGTTTTCACCTATTTGGCAATGCGAACACGCCTCAATCGTTTAAGCTCGTTGATGACATGAAGAAATGTATTTATTGACATTTTATATTCTTTTGTGTAATATCATAGAAAACCCCTAAGCGTAAAACATCAAAGATTTGTGATGTGATGCAGTCGAAAACATGAAAAAGTTTAATAAAATAAAATAGCTATTGAAGTGTAGTCTTTGCGGACGAAGCCGCGAGTAGTACACAAGTTAAAATATATAATAGTTGGACATGCATGAATATAATAATTAATAAATTTAATTTTTGCGTCGAAGTATATATCACGATATCCATCCTATTTTAAATATAAACGAGTATGTTCACAGCGAAAAAATTCGTACATATTTCCTGAGGGAACTGTAATGTCGGCTTTAAATAATGGGAAAATGCTTTCAACTGAATTAATTCAAGATTTAAAGAGGAAACATAACAGTTTAGGCTCGAGAGACTTTATATAAATTAATTGTAAATTTAACTAAATTTACAAAAAACTTCTTAGTATAAATTTCCTAAGAGAATTCTTAGGAAATTTATACTAGGAAGTTATCATTATTACCAATCACTGCCTGTAGGTAGGTAATTAGAATTATATTTTTTAGGATTATATACAAGAAAGTTTAATTGTGTCATTAGATTATTTTAAATATAAAAAAAAATATTAAATAAAACGACGACCATCGCTGATCTTACTGACTTAAAAAAGTATCAAGAAAAGCATATCAAATCTATTAAAGAGTACTATCCTAATATATCAATTTGATATACAACTATAATTATATCAGAATGAAAGTATCACCATGACCAGCTAATGTGAATGACACAACAATTTTGAATCGAAACTGTCATTAAGTTTAACCTTTAGAACATAATTATCCAAAAATAATTAGCGACAATAGCGTCGATCAAGCTAGATTCTCAAAGCTAAACCGACCAAATTTAACTGAAATTGATGTTTTGTAACCGAAAGGTAGCGGAGGATAAAGCGGACTCATTATATTTTATAGAAATTAGCTGTTTTTAAATAATTTTAACCTTAAATGTTTAAATTTTTTTATAATGGAATAATTTGAAAGAGTTTTTTGTCTATTAGTCTTATTGCAATAATTGCATATTTGAGGCAAATATGAATTTGATTTCGTCATATCGTCGTCGTGATAATGTCTGACGAAGAACATGGATTATGGATTCAATTCCCAATCGAATCGAATGAAATGGTGAGGATCCAACTTGATCAAGCAGACCGGATTCGTTATATCAATTTTCCCGCTTTACAAATACAAAGTGCGGCGTTGAATTTAACCATTCGCCACGTAATGTATTTAAAAATTAATCAGAAAAAAAAACCAAAGGACAATTTTTACATATAATAGTATTTTGTATAATATGTATTTTATATATTTATGTTATATTGAGGCTAGTCGTGGCGCAAGAGCACAAAATGTGACTGTAAAATCGACTGGTTGTGGGTTCGATTCCCACTCGAGGAAATAAAATGTTTATTTACATTTATGTATATTTTCATTTCTTCGCTCTGGTGTCGAGGCAAAGTCGTTGTAGTTGAGTTCCGCCACTCAACACGCAATGCCTCCAGAACTCCACGGAAAGTGGGGAATGAAATGTCTTAACACTAACTTCTCCCTCTGCCTACTTTGTTGTGTGTGGGATACAGTGTGAAGCTGATTTTTTTAATGTTATATGGAACAGATCAACAAGAACGACTCCAATTTATGGAAAGGTCTCATGACATTTACGTCATTCACTCCAAGTAGAAACGTGTTGGCACGAGGGTGTAATAAAACTCGGTATGCTTAGAGGTCAGAGTTAGATCTTTCGAAATGAATCATTTAACATTTCTATAGCTTGCATGGGTTAATAAAATTAATATTCTGTGAAAGTAACTGGTAATATTTTAGAATAGTATATGCAGAATTGCATAAATTAATACTGTCGTTATGAAATCCGGACTAAAAAGAGGAGACTCATTTACTTAAAAATAAAATTGCTTTATGAGTTGGTGTTACAAAGAATTGGGTTGTATTATAGTGTTTTAATGGGAACGAAGTGTCTTAACATTAGGTTCCCGGGCCACCTCTGCCTACTACTACGAGTATGTGCAGGATACAATGTGAAGATAAAAAAATAAAAACCAGGCGCTTGCCATGTGTATATCACTTTATAGTATTCTTCGGGGACAAATTAGTGATTGGATTCCTCAATCCGATCCTTAGGCGATGCTGCAATCAATCTTTGTATGTACTTAGGGAGAATATGCCACTTTAAGACCCGTTTGTATTTAATTAAAAACGTATATCTCAGTATTACTACTATTATTCTCTCTTTTTTTAAGGTTTAATTAAAAAAAAACATTTTTGTTTCCGATAAGGGATTAATAAGTTTTTATATTTTAACACTAGCGGCCTGCCCGCGGCTTTGCCCGCTTGAATTAGATGATTATTCATTTAAGAAATAGAGATATTACAAACAGCCTTAATTATTAATTTATTTATTTGGATAAGTATTCACTATATTCTTTGTAAAATAACTTATATTAGCTCCTGTACAGTTTTTAAATTAATCACATATTTAAAGTAAATATATAATTGGTATACAGAATATACATAGAAAGCACGTTATTAGGCATTTTTATATAATCTATGAAATAATCAATATTTTCGGTCAAGTTCAAGTCGTACTCATGACCCGATAATTTCATACCAGTTTCAAGAATGGAGATACAACAAAAAATATATTAAAGTTGTCATTTTGTATCAAATTAAGTACAGATTAAAATTTTTACCTAATAGTTTTTTTCTGTGACACAAATACAAAAAGTTGTCAATTTTTGATAAATTTTGGAATTTTCCTTTATACGTGCCGTAAGTTTTAACTTCTTAACAAATTTCGTAATTGTTTATCAACGGGATGCATAAACCCTTATAGTTTATCGTCATTTGATTGCGATGATTTAGAAGATAGATTTTTTTGTGCTCTAAGGGAATATAGACTTGAACATTGAGGTATCTAACCTTTAAGCGATCTTGTACAAAATACTCTTGACAGACAGACAAACAACAAAGTTATCTTAAAAGGATTTTGAGGTGTTTTTGTACCCTAAAATACCCTTGGCACATACATACATGCAACATACAGGAGCAATAGTGCAATGCCGTTACGTGTCGCTTGTAAGTTATGAAATAATACTGCGGGATACTTTTATTAACAGTGTCAGAGCATTTTTTTCTTGAGAGATTTTTTTTTTAGTTTGCTCCCATAAGTTATTTTTTTATACGTTTTTAAAAAATATATTAATAACATAAACGAACAAACGGACTGAAGATCCTATTCAAAACATTTCTTTGAATATTAAATCATTTTTTATCACTGTGTTAAATAATTACGAATTAAGCTAGACTGTAACGAAGGTAATTTTCGCCATCTATTGGACTTACAATTGAACTGTAACCATTCGAACATTGTTAGAAAAATACTACTACGTTTATGTTAAATTTATTATAAGTATAGATTACACTTACACGACGAAATTAACGTTTAGCAAATAATAACTCAACAATATGTTTTATGCGTTATCAACATTCATTATCATATGTAGTCAATAGATATCATTGCGTATGTTTCTTTTTTTTTTTCAAATATAAATATCTTTAAATCTTTAAGTACATTATTTTTTGATAGAGTGTAGCAGTAACCTTTTCAAACTATATTTTTTTTTATGCAAAGTGCCATCTATTTAGATGCGCCGTTTATTTAAATGCGCCATCTATTTAGGTTTAAAATTAAGGACAGTTTAAAAATGCTGTTTTTATGTTAAATTTCCCCTAACATAAAATTATATTAACCGAAAACGATGTTGTGTTAAAGTATTCAAATTATTGATATTCCTCCCGTCG
>JAATLQ010020967.1:0-17718 GCA_013421005.1 Heliconius erato x Heliconius himera | reverse complement strand
ATCGATTTTTACTATCTCAAATATAAACTTCTTGAAAACTTAAATACTTATATCTTTAGTATTAAAATGATTAATATTCCTCCCATCGTAATTAGTGTTTAACACCACAGAACGTTTTTTGCGTTATCAAGATTCGTTAGTACCTACTATTGGTCAATAGATAGCGTTCTTGTATCGATTTTTTAATATCTCAAATATTAACGTCTTGAAAACTTAAATACTTATATCCTTTGATAGAGTGAAGCGATTACAATGAAATAAACACTAAAAGCTACTTTGATTTATTCGTAATTTTTATGTATAAAAGTTGCTTAAATTTATTGTGTACTTTTTACGTGATACGTGTTCACATAAACAGACAAACAGACAAAAATTCCAAAAATTTTGGAAATGGATTCTGTTAATTATCCTTTAACACCCTGGCTAATTTTTTTTTAAATATTTTCAATGTACAGAAACGACTTTTCTACAGATTTATTATAAGTATAGATATAGATATATGTAGTATCCGGAAAACTTATTTGAAAATCCACTTTCAAGACATTTCATTATCCACTTTCCACTTCTTAATCTGAATTATTTAAACATTGCGTGTTGCGTGGCGGAATTCAACGTGGCGAATGGTTTTTTATAGTGCGAGTAGTTGAATATAATGATTTTCCCTCGGGGAGAATCGAACCCACAGCCACTATGAGTTTTATAGTCAGGCGCATAATATCTACTAATAAATTTAATTTGTTCACCATTTAACATATAAGTAGAGGATGATATTTACTTTCACTTCGATTGTTTAAACTATGGGATGACAATTTAGGTCAGCCGTCTAATAGTCGGTCTCCAATCAGGTTCTACTTACTTAACAAGGTTTATTTGACACCAACTGAGACTGAAACTGAAACTATCAATAATAAATTTGAAACCATCATGGCGCAGTGGCACAAGAGTGTGACTGAAACGCCACGGTTGAGGGTTCAATCCCCACTCAATTATTTCATCAATTATCATTGGGGGCATCAATTATTATTTATTAATATTTTCATTTCTTCACTCTGGCACTAAGACAAAAATCTGGCGTTATGTTCCGTCACTCTATACGCAATGCCTCGAAAAATTCGGCAGAAAGTGGGGCGAAGGAGCGGCACGGAGTGTCTGAATACTACCTACCCTGCTATACGCGGGATACAGCGTAAAGCTCATAATTATTAATAGATTTAACTAAGCAGCCATTTCCATTTTTTATACCATATTAACATATTATTAAAATATTTATATATTTATCATGCCGATAATTAAGGACATTCTGAGAGTGTTTTACTTCATATTTGTAAGTAGAAATTTATGTTTCGGCCTCTTCTTGACACTCGATAGATAGTTAGACAAAGGTGAAGCTAATAAAAGTGTGTTCAATGCCTTATTTTCAATGTGTTTAAAAAAGAAGGACTATAGACACATATAAATCTTCTCACGTAAAGTCGAAAACTACTTTAGCTTTTGCATTTAGTAATATGTGTAAGGAAGTTGGAACTCAGCCAAACTTAAAGTTCGCCAATACCTCATTTCAATTTGCATCAAATATTTAAAAGTTGAGATGTTACGTAAATGGAAAAAATAAGTATGACGTTTGGTATGGGAGGAACAAAAAGTCGAATATTTTTAATATAATATGACATCTTAGACATTTCAATTTTTCTAAACATTTTTGTTCTTTGTTTCCGGGTTTCCTTTGCCTACACTGTTATATGCGACATACATCGTGAGGCTAAAATATTATTAATGCAAATATTCCCGAGAAAGTCCTCAAGCTCACTATCAAGATTTTATATAGAAAAATGTATACTGTGTATAGATACAGATAGTCATTCATATAGCTACATTATCAATTAATAACTATTCTAAAAGTTTGATGATATTATGTTTTACACGGTAAACGTTTTATTTCATCTACACCTGCTGTTAGGTACTTGAAATACGATGTTTTCTTTTTAGAGTGTCATTTTTTATTTACGCGTAAGAAAATCCAATAATAAGAAAAGAAATAGCTTCGTATTTTCTTTTTTGAACATTCAAATTACATGATACTTTGAATATTAATAAAGTCTTGAAAGGTGTTTTTTTGTCACAGATATTTGTAGGCTTAAATTTATATTTGAAAAGTAATCGGTGACTTATTCTACACTTAAGACATTCTGTTTCCCACTTTCCTCCGAATTCTGGAGGCATTGCGAGTTGAGTGGTGAAACTGCCTCATTATCAGAGCGAAGAAATGAAAATATTTCATTTCCTCGAGTAGGAATTGAACCCACAACCTATTTATCGCCACGACTGGCCTGGTTAAAATATTTCCTTGACTTTATGAATGTGTTGCAGACAGTCAATTAACTAAGGAATGAAAAGAGTATTAATTACTATTTCAGGGGAAAAAAATAAATGGGTACGTTTGAACATACTCGTAGTCGTCGTGAACTCTGCAGATCCACTTTGAAGCTCGGCGAAATTACATGATGTAGTATTATTTATTACTAGCGGCCCGCCCGCGGCTTCACCCGCTTGAACTACATGAGTATTTATTTAATAAACAGAATTGACTTACAACTATAATGACATCTAATATGATTTTGTATTACTTTAATATATAATCTTTAAATATGTTTTTTTTTTACTACATTACCGTAATTTCTTTTATCCTCTCCCTTGCTTTCAATAGCCGCAGCCAGTGGTGGGCTAGGTAAACCAGAAAATCACCGGTTAAAGAAGATCACCGGTTCAGCGACCATGGCGGAAGCCATATTGTCGACCATTAATCAATCGCATATAAAATTCCATGTTTTATAGAACCACATCGGCAACAGCAGCGGCACGGGAACTAGAGTTATCAGAAGAGAAGCAAACCGGTCCCTAGGGATAAGATGAGTAAGATGTTCCAATCATCGAATCCAATCCAATCATCCCATTCCAATCTTGCTGCCTGACTTGTAGTGCCAGACGTGACGAGTTGCGGGTGTTCCGCAACTGCCGCGCTTAATGGGCATGACACTCCATACCAGGCAGTGGTCAGAGACTCCAAAGGGGCATCGACGACAACCTGCTACTGTTCCGGATGTGAAGTCAGCTATCATATTCCAGGGAGGGGTGGGGATTGGGCGCTGGAACCCGGCATTACCTGATACGAAACGCAGAGGCATAAAGCTACTACTTAACGCCGGTTTTAAATGACGGGATGGTAATGATCCGGTCGAGTCTGCTCATGCGTGTTGCCATTGCTGGCGACGTGACTCTACCACATATTTTTGCTTTCTATTATTATTTTTAGGTGACCGTCTATCCATTTCAGTCAAAATTACTGTGTATGTGCAGACAAAATATTTTTACAGTCTTTATATATATATATATATATATATATATATATATATATATATATATATATATATATATATATATATATATATATATATATATATATATATATATATATATATATATATATATATATATATATATATATATATATATATATATATATATATAGAGTTTAGTTAGTTTAGTGATTTATAATACGAATATTGTAAACAAAAAAACTTGTCAGAACAAACATTTTATTCTCCATTTACGGTGCGTATTAAATGACGGAACCGGGATTTGTCGGTCAGAGCGGAAAAAATAAAAAAAAAATATTAAATATTAAGTATTCTCCCAAATGTGAACCGAACCACAACAAACAAAACACGAAAGTATTTTTTACATTAGAATGTGCAATATTTTCTGCTTATTCTCGTTTCTTTTTCCTAGTCTTTGTTCCATTTATTCGCAAACGACGTTCCGGTGACACATGCTGGCGGCTTACTATTACAATGCAGACTTTACGTTTAAATGTCTCTTGAAAATAATTATTTCTCTTTCGTTAAATATATAGGTGTATACAAATTAATAATATAAAAAATGTTTTTATTAAATTAGCTTCACGCTGTATCCCGCACACGGCAGGGTAGGCAGAGGGAACCTAGTGTTAAGACACTCCGTTCCCCACTTTCTGCTGAATTCTGGACTTTCTGCTGATTTCTGCTGAATTCTGGAGGCATTGCGTGTTGAGTGGCAGAACTCAACGCCGCGCTTAACCTCGATACCAGAGCGAAGAAATGGAAATATAAAAATACGTAAATATTTCATCTCCTCGAGTGGGGATCGAACCCACAACCAGTTGGTTTTCCAGTCACACCTCGTGCCGCTGCGCCACGACCGGCCGTTTTTATTAAAGTAACACAAAGTACGTTTGGTCATTGATGAGGCTGACTTGTATCAAAGTGTAAACTAACAGACAAATGAACTAATATACTAATAATTATTTAAGTAAATCGATCAATTGCTGCTCAAATACGGGAGAGATAGTCAACATCGTTACACAATTATCCTTTTAAGATAAGCATCGAAATATGTCGGGTTAAGAGTTAGTTACTGAATATTGATTTAGTCACTCAGTCAGTATGATTAAAATATATAGGTACCTCATTGTATTTTATTAAAAAAATATAATCGCGATTGTATGGTTCTTACTATTATTTAAATAATTAAAAGGTGGTGTAAGAATTAATTATAATTTATAGGAAATATTATTGATTTCTCATCGTAAACGAGGAAGCACTGCCATAAGAACAAAATATAGTATTGTTCTTCAAAAAGTATTTTTAGCCTCACGCTATATCCCGTTCCTAGCAGAGCAGGCAGAGGGAACTTGGGGATTTAGTATTAAGACACTCCGTTCGCATTAAGACACTTTCATTCCTCACTTTCCGTTGGCCGCCGGCGGAACGCCGCTTTTGCCTGGTTGCCAGAGCGAAGAAAATGCTAATATTAAAATATTTCATTCCCCTGAGCAGGGATCGGATTCAATTTTGTTTTTGTAAAATTTTACAATTTATGTATTGTGGCTGCGGCGGTAAGAAGCCACAAATAGTATCTAGTAAAGTAAGCTAGAAGAGCTCTAGAAAAGCTTAAACTTTTGTTCAGCATTTATTTATTTATTATTTACTTATTTTTTTTATAATAAAATAAATGTCTAAATATTTAGGTTTGCTTTAAACTTTTAAAATTTTGTAAAGCGCATAGAATACTGAGTAACATTTTATTCCAGTCGGTCTTCATGCTTCACCAATTTATAGCACCTGGCTGAAGTTTTAAAGGTACGAACACTTTGTTAACTTCAATTGTTTCCTTATTCAACTTGAAAATATAATAAAGTAAGCGATTTCCGTTTAGAGAAAATGTTTTAGTAGCTACGAACAAATTTTTGCATCTTGAAAAAAATTCTACAAAGCTATAAATAAAAAAGAAATTTCACGTTTTTCTTCACATTGTAGTGTAGGCAGAGAGAGATAACAGGAATATAACAATAATTATTTACCCGAACGGAAATCGAACCCACAGTCTTTTTTACAAAACACTACATATCACTATTACACCTGTAATAGTTACATAGCACTAGTACATCTGTAATTTTTGTTGCCTCACGCTTTATTCCTTATAACAGAGTATGTAGAAAAAAACATAACATTGGCGTTTTCTGTTTTAGATTAATTAAGATCGGGAAAATCTATTGATAAAATAAACTTAATTTAATATTAATCGGAACAGTAAATCGATGCTAGTATTTTGTTAAATAATCTGTCGTCAGCTTTTCCTATAAGCTTTTTTCTTTTATTAAATAAAATTTTAATTACAATTTAAAAATATTATTATAAAAAAATGAAAACTGCTTTCCTTTTTTGCTCTTAACATAATATGGATGTTTTTCATAAGAAAAATACACCTATTAGCTGCAGCAGGTTTCTTTTACAGTGCCTTCTTGCCTTTATTTCTTCAGGTAATAGGGGAGATTTAACTTTACGACACTATCTTGCCAGTTCTAGTAGTTACATTTATTTTAAATTAAACTTTTCTTGGAACAAGAATGTGAACAACATTTTTAAAATGTTGGTTTTTTTAAGTTTAAATGTATAATTTTCTTATAATTGAGGCCGTCGTGGTGCTCGGGCACAAGAATGTGACTAACATGACAGTTGTGAGTTCGATTCCTACTCGAGAGAATGAATTATAATTATTTTTAATTTTTATTTCTTCGCTCTGGCGCCAAGGCAAAAAGGCGTTGACCTCCGCCACTCAACACGCAATGCCTTGAAAAATTGGGCGGAAAGTGATCCACGATGTGTCTTCACAGTAGTTGCCCTTTGCCTACTCTACTGTGCGGGATACAGCGTGAAGCTTTACTTATAATTATGACATTTGTGTGTTATATATAAATTATATGGAAGCGTAGAGTACGAGTCTATAGTGGGGTAGTGAGTTCGATCACACTTTAAGGGAAATTACTTGGCGTTCTCTGCCACTTAACACGCTTTGTTTCAAATACAGGTAAAAAATGCAAACTTAAAAGTCAAAAACCAGTATAATATAATAAAAAAGTATGCTTTATAACTATTTTATTAGATTATTATTTAGTCTGATTGTTAACTAATCTTGAGATCAAATTTACCTCTTTATGTGATTTCTTGTACATATGAGTTTTTAGGAAAGATAGGATTTTTAGGCTTACATTATAATCTATTACGTATTTGCTCGAATATATTATTAAAACAAACTACCTCGTAAATAAAATCATATTTATATTTCTAATTTATTAATTTAATTAAGCATTATTTTAAATGAAACTATTTTAACCGGATTAATCGCGTATATTTGGTAGTATACATTTTTAGAAACCTGACACGGGTAGACTGTGTTGGCAGTCTGTCAGTTGACATAATTATTATATCAAACTACCGCCAACGATTTGTTAATTTCCTCGCGTACTGCCCTGCAGATGAGCTAACTGTATCTTGCCTTCTGGTATTTGAGACTTCAAAAATTTTATAAGTAGGTCCCAGGTGGTAGAAAGCATCCAGCTGTCCCCTCCACTGAAATTAGAATATTTTTGTATTTCAATAGCCTCGCGGATAATTCTAGAAATATATCCGTTTTTCTTAGCGAGGATTTTTGATTTGTCAAACCTTATGTAAAGGCTGAGTTTATCCATTGTGCGCTCTCACACAGCTGCCTTCGATACATGTCCATTCTTGATATCGGAGATGTGTTCCTTCACCATAACACCGATGCTTCTCTTTGTTTGACCGATGTAAGATAAGCCAGAAATGAAAGAACTTATTACTTTAGCATTTTCAAATTGCTTCCAATTAGTTAGCAGTCCAACAAAAGTAGAGCCCGTGCCAAAAAGCACTTAGAATTTTTCCGTAAAACATATTGCGCTATAGACATATAAAATTACTTTATAAAATTACTATCGGTTGAATTGGATTTGTTCTCAGAACAAAGCGAGTTTCCACATTTTCTGTAATTTACTGCCACATTTCATTTGAACACTACTCGCAGTAGAGGAAGGATTATTTGTTCAAGAAACATGCAGCCACCGTACTTAGTTATTTTCACATACAAATAAAATCTAAAACCAGATATCGGAATATACTTTTAACATTGAAAATCTTTTGATATTATATTTTATTTAGAAGTTATCTAGTGATTTGATGTAAGTATGTTAGAGATTCCCGATATTAGATTTTATTTTCCTTATTTACGGATTTACTATTACTATGTATATATATTACTATTTGCTGTATTACGTGATTGGAATTGCCGACAAATTATTTTTGATTTAGAAATAATTATTTGCAAAGATATATTCATAACTTCAGCTAACACAACACATATATTTTAAAATTTATTTTCTTTATACTTTACGCTGAAGTTTGTGATAAATTGCTTTAAAAATCACTTTGATATACGAAAAAGTAAAAATTAAAACAGATGCCAATTTCAATAAAAATATAAATGGAAGGCAATAATACGATAAGAAAGATAGTAAAGTGCTAAGAAAATCAAGAAAAAGCAGTATATTCAAGGAAAGGTCTGCCATTGAAAAGTGACCTAGGGACTGTAACAGAGCAGGTCCTTTTTGAATCTCAAAAAGGGTTTATTGTGAACGATAACAAATGTCATTGGAAATCCTAGCCGTGTCACAGAAGTATAACAATGCAAGTCCTTAAGTGAACTGTCGATGGATATCGGCATGTTACGATAGTAAAGAGGTTTCTAGGCCTCGACTTGATTTCTAAATAAAAATAACACTAGCTTTTACTTGAACAAATAAAAATAACTACTTGCGTATACGAGGTAATTTCTTGTTCGTTGTTGCAGGTGGGTTAAATCATAACAATACTAACATAATATAATATGCGATAAATGGAATATCCGCCATATTTTTTTTTCAATTTGAACCAGTAATTTCTAACATTAGCGCGTTCAAACCAATAAACTGTTTTAGATTTTTCGTATTAGTATAGGTACTTCGGGGTTTTCCACTTTAATTATTTAAAATACTATTAAAAAATGTTTGTATTTCAGTTCAAATACACTATCATGATATTTATTTGGGGAAAAGAAAATATGGGGTATTCCAATAAAATGATATATGTATATGTTAATTACAAATTAATATTTCTCTAAACGTCTGAACACTTTTGAACATCTATCCTTCACCAGACGCCTCCGCCATCTCGCCTCTCTTTCTTGCCATTTTCCTTTTACTTTGACGTTGACAGTAACTTATTCAGCCAACGTTATATTTTGCAATATTAAAAAAAAATAAAATATGTTATTATCTTTTTAATTATAAAATACAGTGATTATTTATAATTATTAAATATTTTTTTATAAATAATTATAATAATAAATATATTTTATATCTGTCAGTTTATCTATGGTATATTACGTTACTTTAATATTATTTGTGAATTATATATTACATTTATAATATTGTTGTGTACATTATAATATTTTTTTATTTATTATAATATTCATTTATATATTTTATTTATGATATGGATCGTTACAACGTAATGCCTCCAGAGTTCGGTTGAAAATGGCGAAAGGACTACAAAATATTTTATATACAATTCAGAACATAAGATACAAGCTCGTACGAATGTGTGTACATCAATAGACGTCGGAAATCGTACGGTAAGCGGAGATGAATAAAACAAAACGAATACTTTCCAGCTTTATATTTCAAGATACTCATACAGATGATAGATACTACTAATAACGATAGGAAATCGAATTTTACTTTTTAACCAACGATAAAACTGAAGGAGTCTAGACGCGTAGGGATATGTATTATTATTTTATATCATGTCATAATATATTTTATATATTATGGGTAGTTTTTTTATGAGAAGTGTAAGAAACCCTTTTTTATCATGATCAAACTTTATCATTTAAAGGGTATACTGCTCGAGTAGGGACAGGCTCATGGACTGTCAGATGTACGCCGTCCATAATAGTCACTAAAATCTCACGGTACTCCTCCCCAACCACTACTGGCCGGGGCTACGGATGCCAAAGGATTTTTCCGTGAACTCTGGCGGCTGTTTAAGATACCTTATTGATAATTGTATCCGCAGTAGTTGTAATTTGTTGTCTGAAACGCATACTTAAAATACCAATATAGCTCAAGCAAAGAATGTATTTAAGAAACATTATTATATCACAAAAATACATTTTATTAATAAATATAACATTCACTAAAAAAACAATTTTAAAACAATAATTAAGGGACGAGAATAAATTCTCGAACTTGCCCGAACAAGCTGTGGCAGTCTGATCGTTATTTATGAGATGGTTGCCGTGAAAAATGTCCCTGACTAAAGAGGAATCGAAACTTTAAATCTCTGAATCGATACACCTACAGTGAGCCCGAGTTTAAGGCGATATAATTCATTGTTAAATTCTAAAACAGCTTTACTTATGTTTTTCTTTTTGTTATAATTTAAAATATTAAAGTAAAAACGATTGAAATATAATTAGATAGACAAATATATTTAACTGAAAAATATATACTTACCTATATTTAGGTAGATTAATATGTAAACAATAAAAATTGTATCTCGTTATCTCGTTTTACAAATAAGTTGCGGACGGAGCAGTATTAAATTTAGTACAATTAAAGTTTGTATAGAGGAGTGCAGAATGCTATTTTTTTTTAAATAGTGGTATAAAATACGCTCAATAATAAAATGAATATGGCGCACAATAACATATGTTTGACAATATATATTTTTGTATTAAGTAAATACTCGTTGCTATGACAATCCGTATATATTGTACGCGTCAATAGGTTCTCTTGTACTTGTAATATAGCAAGTAAAATGAAAACTTATATAAAATACAATTTGTTCAGTTGAATTGGTTAGATTGAAATTCTTGGTTGAATTATTACTGAACGTTCCCCTCTCAGATAACGTTATATCCGAGAGCTTCTAATCAAGCAATAATTTTGATATCTTCGCCACAAATTTAGTAGATTTTTTTTGGGAATTGGAGACTTATGAGTTATTAGATTTTTCAATGGTAATAACTAAGAGTCGTGTGTGACACATGACACATTCTAAGAGCCCGGTAACTCTGACGGCAAGTACAGTGGGTTACATAAAAAATATTCACACGAAATAGTATTTTGAAATGTAAACAGAGGCCAGTCGTGGCGCAGCGGCACAAAGTGTGACTGTAAAACCGACTGGTTGTGGGTTCGATCTCCACTCGAGGAGATGAAATATTTACTTAAATTTATATTTCCATTTCTTCGCTCTGGTGTCGAGGCAAAGCGCGGCGTTGAGTTCTGCCATTTAACACGCAATGCCTCCAGATTGCGGCAGAAAGTGGGGGACGGAGCGTCTTAACACTAGGTTCCCTCTGCCTACCCTGCTGTGTGCGGGATACAGTGTGAAATATAAATTTAAGTAAATATTTCATCTCCTCGGTGTCAGTCGGTTTTACAGTCACACCTCGTGCCGTGGCGTCACGACTGGCCTCAAATGAAAGGCCTGAAAATATAAAATATTCATTCCCTCGAGTGTGCATTGAACCCACAACCGTCCTTTTGCAGTTATGCTTGTGCCCCTGCGCTACAATGGGCTCTACGTCATAGATATGAGTAAATAAAATATATTCAAATAAAAAAAAATAAGAATAACATTATTTATTTCAAGTTTGTTAAATGCAACTGACTAAAGACCTCTATCATTTAAAAGTATATGTCTGAAAAAATAAAAAATTGAAACACTATAGTAGTAATTGTTATAAAGTGCCAAATAAAACATAGCGCATCTAGTATTGGCAATATGCTAGCTTGTTCCGCATTTATATAACTCTTATATGCTAGCATCTTACGAGCTTCCATTTATTGATTTAGTAGAAATTTTGTTATACTATTAAGAATTTATATTTTAAATGTGTATCTTAGTTAAAACAAATTTATCGCTTAAAATAAAAAATGTACTTAATGGCTAATTTTAATTAAAATAAAATTATACATTTAAATTTAAATAGAAATCCACAAAGAAGCGCCCTTCTCTTTTTGTCGCCCATAGTACATGTGAGCTATATTTTGCTAGTGTATTAGTTTTATTGTTACGCAATTCGGCGTAGAGTTCCGCCACAATGCCTCCAGAATTCGGCGCAAAATGGGGGAAGGAGTGTCTTAACACTAAATTCCCTTTGCCTACCTTGCTGTTTGCGGTATACAGCATGAAGCTGTTACGCACGTACACTACTATTAATGGACAAATCAGAACAAAGCAATATTACTGTAATGTTTTTGACTCTTAAGGTGCTTAAAGAAAATAACAATATATTTTCCTAAAAGCGAAGAAATAATTATTATTAATATTATAATATTTTTTAATTAATAATTTCTATTGTATAAGGTTAAGAACACGTGCCTTATTTAGCCAATCAGAGCGTCAGACGTAGCTTCCGCATAGCACACGTTTTCCACTGAAACCAGTTCTGCCGTGAAGAACTCTGAAGTTGTCCATCACCACCATTGTGCCTTTAAATAAAAATAAAAGATGGAAATAAAATATACTTATTTAGAAAACGTATAAAAATTTGAGCGTTGCAGGACTCATAAAATATATATTTTAAAACATATATAACCAAGAAATATAATCAGGTCCTGGTTTTAGGTTCTGGTCCTGGACCGTAGGGATATTTTTACAAATTTCCGCAACCCAAAGATAAATACTAAGTATTGTCATTTGGCAAGACAGAATACTATTTATTAAATATTTTTATCAATTTTTGTAACGTTCAAATTTTTATACGTTTTCTAAAAAGTATTTTTTTTCCTAAATTTAGTAAGTGTAGAATAACACCTTAAAATTGTTAAAAGTATATAAATCCATACTTATTTATTGCAAATTAATGGTGTTAATAAAAATGTACCTTAATTTCGTCGCTCCGTAAAACCCATCTACCAATATTGTATCGCCACCCGATCCATTAACGTGTTCCAAGCAATGTAGTATTTGTAGTCTGTAATCAGTAATATTTCAACATTTTTGCGCATATTGTAGGGTAGGCAGAGATAATTTTGTATTTAAGATGCTTCGTTCTTTACTTTCCGATCACATTGAAGAGATTATATGTTTAGTCGCTGTATTGTATTATTTTCAATGTTTTTCCTGAACTAGTACTACACGTAGATGCTAGCTGCCAAATTTCATAATTCTAAGTCAACCGGAAGTATCACATATTAATTTTAATTCCTTTTATAGTGTCGAAATACGTATTTTTTGCGATATAAATGATCATATCTTTTTTTTAAATAAATGTGTAAACCGACTTCCGTTTTATTCTCCCGTGACATTTTTTAAGTATATCGAAGACGTCCTATCTTCCTCTCAAGTATAATTGTATAGAATCGTTAGTTATAATAAAAGGAAGAAAGCGCAAGGGCACCGCCCCGCCCCTTGTATTTTTACCAGACCGTGGTTGCAGCAGTCTTTATTGAACCCTCCGGGACGTTTATGTGTGATCTTTCTGAACGTACTGATTACGCTTGTTTATATTAAGATTGTATTAGAATGGTGATTCGCGACGTTGATTGATTCCTGAGATCAACATAAGTCGTTGGAACGAACGCACTATCGCAAGCCGGTCGATATGTTAAATAAACGCGCAGCACATACCATACAAACATCGCTTATGCATCGTAAGCGCGCCGCGAGACAACGTCGATACCGGTATAATAATTAAAGGCCATAGCAATTTGCTTAGCCAAGCATATTATTACCAGCGAAGAGGAGCAGCAGTCGGTTGTGACTCCAATATCAGTTGTTAGTAAAACATAGGGTCAATGAACTCCGACAATCGTACAAATAATTTATAATTCATATTTTGTTACTGTCCAATATCTTTATAATATTTAATTAAATATATAAGATAATCTGTCAACCTTTATTGTAGGACATTAAATACACTCATATTATAATATATTTATAAATTTTTAAATTAGTAAAATAAAAATAAATAAATCAAATTAAATTAAATAAAAAAATAAAGTAAATACGTATTTTGACATAATAATACTGTAAAAAATATGTAAAAATATAATAGTATCATTTATAATAATATCATATTATAAATGATACTATTATATTTTTACATATTTTTTACTTATAAAATTTAATAATTAAATAATATTTATCTTTGTATGTTAGTGGCATTACGTACATTAATATTACTCTGCTTTGTTTTAATAATAAGCTATTAAAACATACCGATGAAATATTCCAAAACAAACAATTGTAAATACTTAATAAGACTTATAACTTATCTTACCAGCCTCGAATACTTATATCACTATTACATGTATTAATTAAGTCACATGCGTCTTACATATAAAATGTAACTAAATATCTATTAATTATAAATTAAAACTTCTCTTATCATTTTTGAATGACTGTCCTTCTCCAGACGCGTCCGCTATCTCCCCTCTCTTTCGTTCCTTTCTCTTTTGACTTTGACGTTGACAGTAGCTTATTCAGCCAACACGATATTTTACGATAATTAAAATATTAATTATGTTATTATTTATTTTAAATTATAATACACAATGATTTCTTTTAAATTTTAAATTATTTTTTTTAATTTAATTTTTTAATAATTGAGGCCGGTCGTGGCGCAGCGGCACGAGATGTGACTGTAAAACCGACTGGTTGTGGGTTCGATCCCCACTCGAGGAGATGAAATATTTACTTAAATTTATATTTCCATTTCTTCGCTCTGGTGTCGAGGTTAAGCGCGTCGTTGAATTCTGCCACTCAACACGCAATGCCTCCAGAATTCGGCAGAAAGTGGAGAACGGGAGTGTCTTAACACTGGGTTCCCTCTGCCTGCTGTGTGCGGGATACAGCGTGAAGCTGATTTTATTTTTTTTTAATTTTATATCTGCGTGTTTTACTGGTATATTACGTCACTTTAATATTAATTGTGAACGGAACGCGTAATTAAAGAACTGAACTAAATTATTATTTATAAGATTGTGTTTATCGTAAGTTATAAATTAAATTATATTATATTATAAGTTATATTTATATATTTTTTTATAAATTATTATTTTTTGAATTAATTATATTATTTACCTACACATTTTGGTTCTGGTGTGGATCGTTACACATTGCATTTACAATAGGACGCTGTTTTACTGCGATACCATCGTGGAAGCCATTATGATATTATTATTGGTCATTGGAGTGATAAAAAAAATAGGTAGGAAGTTCTATTCATTTCAATAGTATTTGTATATTATTGTACTTTTCGCCATGCACCTTTGTAGGATATTATGAGATATATTGTGTATTTAAAGAAATAACTTAGTAAGATTTAAAAAAAAATGTAATAACTTATATTTAGTAAAAATATAACGGTTTTCTTTTACTTTTTATATGTTTAAAAAAATGTGAAAAAATAACGCTTTGCTCACTACTATACATATCTTTTTGTTTCTAAAACATCGCTGTAAGTTGCGTATCCCTAATTGATTTATTTTAACTAGGAGGTTACAGTGTTACTCAATTTACGCCCAGTATTAATAACCTATCTCCAACGTCAATCTTAGAATGTTTCATACATCTATCCAATCTCTAGATTGGATAAATATATGAAACAATCTAAGAATGACGTTGGAGATAGGTTATTACTATTGGGCGTTAGTCAACATACATCAAAAGATAAAATTAGGTCACACAAATAAGTGTTCTGAATGAGATCAAATTTATGATCTACATAAAAGTACAAACCAATTGATATTTTTTTTCATTTCACGCTGTATCCCACATGTAGCAGGATAGGCAGGGAAACCTAGTACCTAATAAGACGCTCTGCTCCCGACTTTCCGCCGAGTTCTGAACCCATTGGATGTTGAATGGTGGAACCTAACTGATAAATTAAGACAGAAGCCAGTCGCTTAAGCTTAAGAAATGTTGTTCATGTTGACGTATGCATTTTATGTTGATAAGTAACATACAGACATTAAAGATCACGAATACCTAATGGATCTCTAAAAGGCTAACTAACAGAAAAAAGTAAATAAAAATAAAAATTAAAAAGGCCAGTCGTGACGCAGGGCATAAAATGTGACTGTAATGTAAAGTCGACTGGTTGTGGGTTCGATCCCCACTCGAGAAGATGAATTATTTATTTACATTTATATTTTAATTTCTTCGATCTAGTGTCGAGGGGAAAGCGCGGCGTTGAGTTCCGCCACTCAACACGCAATGCCTCTTGAAATTGGCGGAAAGTGAGGAACGGAGTGTCTTAACTCTAGGTTCCCTCTGCCTACCCTGCTATGTGCGGGATACAGCGTGAAGCTGCAAAAAAATATTCTCTATATAATCAGCAACGGTAATATACATTATAACATCTATGTATATCGTATTCCATGTAAATTTTGAAAACTTGCCAACTTTATTAAAGTGATGTATATAATATTAATGAAAGGTATAATGTTGGTTCAAGAAATAGCCTTTTGTAATTGGGCAAGATTTGTAATTAATATTTTCGAATTAAATATTTTTATATTCAAAAAGCTTATGGTTGCTCTTTTATTTTTTAAACTAAAATTCATAAATATTGAAGAAGGATCATATAGTAATCGTTAAAATATTAATTTCATATAAAAAATAAGTACAAGTAATACAGTTCGAAAACGAATTCTGGTTCCTTGACGTCTCTAGAATAAATTTCCTGTGAATAATGTTCCGTTTGAATTATATCGTATAAAGTAGGAAGCTGGACCACAATTCAAAATCCGAACTGGGACGATTCAAAGTTGTATGAAGTTAGTTTGAATCATAATACTAGCTTAAGACATCGATATAATATTCGAGTTGGCACTGATAATAGACTTGTTGGTAGTGCTTGAACACCTTATTTCAAAATTAAAGCAATTTGTAACGATCCATACCAGAACTAAATTGTGTAGGTAAATAATATAATTCATTAAAAAAAATATTATAAATATAATTTATAACATTATTTAATTTATAGCTACGATAAATACAATCTTATAAATAATAGTTTAGTTCAGTTGGAGTGCCAACGGAACGCGTAATTAAAAAATTACGCGTTCCGTTCACAAGTTACATTAGAGTGACGTAATATACCGTAGGTAAAACACGCAGATATAATATATATTTATTAAAAATAATTTAATAATTATAAGTAATCATTGTGTATTATAATTTAAAATAAATAATAACATAATTAATATTTCAATTATTGTAAAATATCATGTTGGCTGAATAAGTTACTGTCAAAGTCAAGTAAAAGGAAAGAAAGAGAGGGGACATGGCGGACGCTGAAGGATGGATGTTAAAAATGTTTAGAGAATTTTTAATTTATAATTAATATATATTTAGTTATATTTAATATTTAAAAAGCATGTGAGATTATGCCTTCAATTATGATATAAGTATTCGAGGCTACTAAGATAAGTTATAAATGCTTTCACTATTTACAATTGTTTGTTTTGGAATACTTCGTCGGTGATAAGTTTTTAATACATTATTATTAAAACAAAGAAGAGTGATATTAATGTATATAATGCGTCTATATCCAGAGATAAATATTTTTTATTTAGTAAATGGAAATAAATACATGAAGACGTTTTATAAGGTATGTAAAATTACAATTACATTAATGTACGCAGAATGCCTGCCGCCATCTTTATTAGATGCGTGTATGTGAATTGTGAAATGAGAGTTAAATAGATTTGGTGAATTATAATTACTTATAAATGTAATTTCTATATATATTAGTAAATATTTAACACACTACTATAAAAGGAAATATAAATATAATAATATCATTTATAGTATGATATAACTATTATATCAAATTACGTACGTATTTTTTTATTTACAATTTATAAATATTATATAAAATGAGTCTATTTAATAAGCTAAATGAGTCTATTTAATAGGCTAAGAGCCCTACAATAAATCTATCAATATATTTAAACAAATTTCATAAAGATGTTACACATTAACCAAATATTAATTATTTACGATTTATACGACTGTTCGAGTTTTTTGACCCTATAGGTGGAGATCCCATCGTTTAAAACTGTAGGGATTAGATTTTCTAATGAAACTTATATTTAAGAATGATACATGATAGTAGAATAGATTACACTAGGGTTGCCCAAAAAAATCCTGCCGCAATCACCTTTAATTAATGTTTTTCGTAACTCGTTTTTGGAGAAAATTGCACTCATATGTTTTTTATGTGAATCGCACATCATTTGAAAGAAAATCGCATAAGGAATTGGAAAAA
>JAATLQ010020964.1:18130-34010 GCA_013421005.1 Heliconius erato x Heliconius himera | reverse complement strand
AAGCAATCTCGAAATAAATGGTCAAAACCATTTGTCAACGGTCAGACGGACAAACGGACAGCAAAGCTTATAGTATGTATACTCTTATATAGGATCACCTTTATAAGAGTATACATACTGTAAGAATTCCGCTTTTACGTTTTGAGGTACGGAACCCTGGGAATGGGAAAGAATAAACAACTTACAGTGTAAAACAACATACGATTATGCACAACAAAGTATGTAACAAGTACATATAAATAAAATAAATAAATTAGCTTCACGCTTTATCCCGCACACAGCAGGGTAGGCAGAGGGAACCTAGTATTAAGACACTCCGTTCCTCACTTTCTGCCGAATTCTGGAGCCATTGCGTGTTGAGTGGCAGAACTCAACACCGCGCTTAACCTCGACACTAGAGCGAAGAAATGGAAATATAAATTTAAGTAAATATTTCATCTCCTCGAGTGGGGATCGAACCCACAACCAGTCGGTTTTGCAGTCACACCTCGTGCCGCTGCGCCACGACCGGACTCAAGTACATATAAAGTTTCCAGTAACATATTTCAATGGGTATTATTTGCAATTCTGATCGAGAAAAGACTCTCAACAAAGTTGAATTGCTGTATCGATAATTCCAGTTGAACGAGACCGCAATCAAATCACGTCTTCATTGTACGTTGAACTGCTGAATGGGGGAATGGGTTTCACGTGAAAGGATTAAAGCTTATTGAAAAGTTAATATGAGGTTTTGTTTAGAATTGTTTTGAAATACTTAGGTATTAAATACTTACAAGGTGGGACATGGAATTATTTACTTTTTAGGGCTACGTAGCCAGAGAGAACCTAGTGTTAAGACATTCCGTTCTCCACTTTCTGCCGAACATTGTTCAGGTTACGTAACTGAACAGGTAACACGATACTCCTATGTTTTCCATCTGTCTGTCTGTATAGAATATTTTTCTCTACATTGCGTGGAAGTGTCAAACTGTAATTGATATCAAAAAAGTAAGTTCTATGTCAACGCAATGCTTCGTGAAAAAATACGAACGCTTATGCTTGTGCTTTGTGTTTCTTACATAATGTACGAATTTAATTGAGTATTCATAATATATAGAGTATTTCACGTTAATGTTATAAATTTTGGCAAGAAGTGAGAACTTCTAATACAAATAAAATAAAAATCCGAAAATTGGGCCTATGTGTACATACAAAAGCTTTGTATATAACAATATTAATTACAAACTTAAATGTATAGTTCATTGTAAAAAGGATGAAGCCGAACGCGTCTCTTATTTCTTTGAATCTTAATAGGCGAAACGTTTATATAAAGTGAAGTTAAAAAAAAATCGGAGCTGAAGACAAGGCTGGAGAAATTTATCTCTATGTTGTTTCTGATTTAATATCAAAGACAAATAATATTTAATTTAATATTTTAATTTAATGTTTTACTTTGCTACCTAATACTATAAAAACAACAATATTTTTCTTTTTAAATGTCTGTCCTCGATTGTGTATAATTATGGAACACACGCGTACAAATGGGCAATTCGAAAGTAATGGTAGACACGATCAAGATAAGAACGGTCGAAGCCTATTATTATATACAATAAAAAAAACAATTTCTGTCAATTATACTTAGGAATCGATTCGTGTCAATGTCACCCCACATTTACATGTCAAATAATCCTAGACTTGATTATTAAGAGAGATAGTGACAATACGTCATACAGCATGGCTGTAAATACGACAGGTATGGGATCGATTCCCATTCCAGGAAATGAAGTATTTAATATTTTCATTTCTTCGCTCTGATGTCAACACGCAATGCTTCTAGCGGAAAATTGAGACAGTGTCTTAACACTAGGTTCCCACCCCTGCTGTGTGCAGCATGCAGCGTGACGCTTCAAATAATTCTAATAGTGCAGTCGTTTTGAAGATAAGATCTGATGAACAAACAGACGAAAAAAAACTAATGTGCATAAATTTTAGTACACTTGTGTAACTTACGCTATATACTAATACCTATTACTGTAAAATCGACTGGTTGTGGGTTCGATCCCCACTCGAGGAGATGAAATATTTCCTTAAATTTATGTTTCCATTTCTTTGCTCTGGTGTCGAGGTTAAGTGCGGTGACATATCCCCATATATCTCCCCTCTCCCCCCCTTTTCAAACTGGACAACACCAGTACCTACAGTGGAATGTAAAAGAACAAATCGTTTCAAGTATATTGCGATATCAACAACAGTAAACTTTCTGTTTCTAACTAGAGCACGGAGAACAAAAGATATATTCACAAAAGAATCCCTCTATTTTTTAGTTAAGGTCGTGAATGCGGAACTATTAATCACTTGGACTATCGCTTCAGCTACGAAATTGATATTTTCATGATTTGCCCCAAATATTATATTGAATTAAAGCTGAAATATGTATATATATTTGATACAATGACAGCTTTATAATGCTCTAATGACATTATTTACTGTAATTACTAAAATCATTTTATTTATCTAAATTTTAACGAGGCCACTTTCACGCTGTATACCGCACAGAGCCCCTGTGTCTAGGAAAGGCCTAGGAACCTAATGTTAAAATACTCCGTTCCCCACTTTCCGTCAAATTCGGGATGTATTGTGTGTTGAGTGGCAGAACGCCGCGCTACCCTACTATGCTTCTTTACTAAAGCGAAGAAATGGAAATGTAAATAAATATTTCATCTCCTCGAGTAGGGGTCTAACCCACAACCAGTCGATTTTACAGTCACACTTTGTCCGCCTGCGCCACGACTGGCCCCATACGAGTATATAAACTGGTCGACACGACTGGCCGACATAAATATGTTGTAAATGTTACATAACTTAACATGTGTAAATTTAAGTCTCTTTAATAGATATGGAGAACGGAGTGTCTTAACACTAGGTTCCCTCTGTCTACCCTGCTGTGTGCGGGATACAGCGTGAAGCTGATAATAGATATGACACTAAAAAAGATAGAACATTTCAAAGGATCGAGGTGACTAAAAAAGATAGAATAGATACTAGCATAAAAAAACAGTGATGCATTGTAATAGTTTTTTTACAAAAAGTAACAGAACATAGAGTAGTTTACTCACTCTACAAAGTGCGGGCTTAGCGTAGCTTTATCGCGTAGCGTAATTAAAGGAATAGTTTATAGATTGAGATAAGTCATGGCGCAGGGGTAAAAGTGTATGATTGTAAGCGCGACAAGTTATGGGTTCAATTCCTGCTCGAGGAAATAAAATACCTAATTAATATTTTCTTTTCTTTACTCTGGTATTGGGACAAAGCGCAGTGTTGAGTTCCGCCACACAACACGTAATGCAAGCGAATCAGCGGAATGTCCAAATTTGGCGATAAATGGGGAGCGGAGTGTTATAGCACAACGCTCCTTTTTAACCTACCCTGTTACGTGGAGGATACCGCGTAAAGACAAAAAATATATACTATAACAATAAAAAAAAATAAACCAATCTAATAATAAATGTGTTGTCAAAATGAAATACTCTACAAAATCTCTAGAAAATTGACTGTGATCTTTCTCATACATCACGTTATATCCGTATGAAATATATAAAATATATGAGAGAGGAACTACGCATTGGCTAGGTTCCCCTTCCTTTGTTCGGAGCTTACGCCCAGTGGAGCAACTTTATCAGTTTGTCGACATCGCTTTCTCTTTGCCTCGAATGTTTCTAAATGCGAGAAGCTTGTTCTTGAGATAACACGTATTACAAATTAGCTTTGAGTTTGAGCTCTGTTTACGGAATCCCTGGAATATATTATGCAGAAAAGTTAAAGTATTCAAAAATTATTGTTATTTTCCGTATTCTGTATGTTAGATAGATACTGTGAGGTCAGTCCTGGCGCAGGGGAACAAAGTGTGACTGTAAAATCGACTGGTTGTGGGTTCAATCACTACTCGAGGAAATTAAATATTTACTTACAGTTACATTTTCGTTTTTTCGCTCTGATGTCGAGGCAAAGCTCGGCGTTGAGTTCCGACTCAACGAAACAAAAAGTGGCACACAACAGGGTAGGCAGAGGGAACCTAGTGTTTAGACACTCCGTTTCCCATTTTCTGCCGAATTCTATTGCGGCATTGCGTGTTGAGTGGCAGAACTCAACGCCGCGCTTAGCCTCGACACCAGAGCGAAGAAATGGAAATATAAATTTAAGTAAATATTTCATCTCCTCGAGTGGAGATCGAACCCACAACCAGTCGGTTTTACAGTCACACTTCGTGCCGCTGCGCTACGACTGGCCTCTGAATCACTTTTTATAGTATTAAAATGTTTGTAAAAAAACGTTTAAAAGTCCTACAAAAACAAACAATTACAATAAATAATACAGGTACCTACTGCGTACATTTTTCATTAAAATGTGATGTTCTGTCATCGGTCAGATTATATTCATAATTTTTACTATCAGTTAACCTGTTCATAAAGCAGTACTGTAATAATATAATTATTTATATATAATTTTTTTTATATTATAAAACATGAGTGAACTTGGACCAAATTAAATAGTAGTAATAAGTTTTAGAAAAGTATTTTTTTTTATTACAATTAGTCTCATGCCCAAATTAATAGGGTATATAGGAAAATAATAAAAAAAAAACATTGTCTTCAATAATGATT
This sequence comes from Heliconius erato x Heliconius himera, assembly GCA_013421005.1. NCBI lineage: Eukaryota > Metazoa > Arthropoda > Insecta > Lepidoptera > Nymphalidae > Heliconius > Heliconius erato x Heliconius himera. Next base: position 29,370 of record JAATLQ010020964.1, on the reverse strand, counting down.
TTTTAATATAACATATTTAATCTTGTTGTTGTTATCTTCTACACTATATATAAGCCAAGCGTATAATATAAAATTTCAATTTAAATGGAAAATGCATTTGAATATAATGCATTCCACGTGGCGCAGACGTAATGTAGAAAAATATATTAAGTTTTTAAACATTTGTGCGCTGTTACTTTATCCATATACTCTACTATAAATGTACAAAATTTTAATTATTTAATGAATATATTCATTTTCTGTTTTTTAAAACACAATAATATTATCTTTTATTATCCTGAGTCCAGTCGTGGCTCAGCGGCACAAAGTGTGACTGTAAAACCGACTGGTTGTGGGTTCGATCCCCACTCGAGGAGATGGAATATTTACTTAAATTTATATTTCTATTTCTTCGCTCTGGTATCGAGTCTAAGCGCGGCCACTCAACGAACAATGCCTCCAGAATTCGGCAGAAACTGGAAAACGGAATGTGTTACACTAGGTTCCCTCTGCGTTCCCTATTGTATGTGGGATACAGCGTAAAGCTGATTTGATTTATTTATTATTTTATAATATTATCTTGTCAGTAGTGATAGTAGCAATGAAAGAGAAAGGGATCAGAGTACATTTCAAGAGTATAAGTGTGACGTACATAATATTCTTTTTTTATTTAAATCACAATGTTATAGTATAGTAGTAATAGTGTTAGGCGAACCAACAAATCAGACACAAAATCCAACTTTTACAATAAATTTATTTACACTTGTTATATACACATATACTTTCGTAGTCACAATATTGAAATATGAATTGTAATGACAAGTTGTCTTGACAATATCTTAGAACGTAATGAACACGAGTGCCGTGTCGTTTGTGCTTATATTGGAAATCCACCGGAAAAGACGCAGCACACTACCGCCACTTAACACAATCGATGATGGAAACAATATCAAATGACGTACTCGTATTTACATTGACACCTATTACTACACTGTAAGTAACTTATGCTAACAATAGTATCGTTGAATTTCAACGAAATATAAAAAACTATAAAATTGAAAAACATCATAAAATCTATACAATCCACATTATACAAATAATTAGTAAAATAATAATTATAAATTTAATTTCATTTTCTACATTCCAGTACTGACCTTTCATTAAGTCCACTTACTACGAGAATCATTATAAATAAAATATTATTTTAATTAACCTCATTTGAAGTAGCTAACAAAGTACTTATCATATTAAATATGAATGGAGAATTAATGAGACGATTTATATTAATTAATACATTACATTTTTTACTTCGAAAAGATTATTATGCCTGTAAAAGTTTAGTTCGTACAAAACTTTTTATCAGCTTCATACTGTATTCCGCATTTAGTAGGGTAGGCAGAGGGAACCTAGTGTTAAGACACTCCGCTGCCTACTCTCCGCCAAATTCTGGAGGCATTGCGGCGAAACTCAACGCTGTATTTTGTTTCGACACTAGAGTAAACAAATACATATATTAAATATTTCATTTCACGCACGTGCCACGTCAGGCTCTATATTAAAACAAAACAGAAAAAGCGTGAGTCGGGCTCGCCTAACGAAGGTTTCGTACAAAAATTAGAGGTCTCGAGCTTTTTCTAAAATTCAAGCTTAGCTTAACCAGAGCCCTTTTATCTGATACCTAACTTGAACTAGCGGCTTTAATATCAAATTTTGCTCCCCTTTTTTTAGGATTTAACCACAAGTGTATAGTTTTCAGATTTTTTTCCTGTGCTACCTGTAAATTCTAGCTGCGAAATTTCATAATTCTAGGTCAACCGGAAGTACCCTATTAATTTTTGTTTCCCTTTATAGTGTCAAAGTGCGCCTTTTTTTTTGCGATGTAAATCCACATATATTTTTTAAGTAAATATAGAAATACTATTTTTCAGGAAATCAATCCGTAGATCTGAATATAAGATTTTAATTCAATATCTCCAAGCTTTCCAGAGATAAAAGCTCTTGACAGACAGACAGCTCTGTTTACAGACGTACGGACAACAAAGTAATCTTATAAGGGTTTCTTCTTTCCTTAGAAGATACGGAACCCTAATAAATGGAGAATTAATGAAACTATTTATATTAATTACTCCATTACAGTTCTTACTTCAAAAATAAATTAAGTCTATAAAAGTTTAGTTCGTACGAAACTAAAAACGATCGTTATAATTCCCACGGCCTAGTATTAAGCTCACATAAACACTTAACATATTTACAGAGCTTGCAATTTACGTTTCTAGCAATTAAGAACCATGCTTTCTATTCGAGATTCATATTTAGTTTTTGCCTCAAAAATTCTTTTCAATTTTAAGTAGAATAATTTAGATTTTTTGTGGTTCACGTGGCCTCAATACTTTGTAAGTTTATCAAATGGAATTAAAGGAATATTCTGAATAGAAATGCGGAATATTATCTATTCTATATATAATATAAAGAAAATTGTAGCTATACAGCGTAAAATGCTGCATTATATAAATGACTAAGGAATAAATAAATATTTCTATTATACTCTTTATAACTATAGTTCCGATTGCTTTTTTATAAAGATAAGGCCACAATTTTACTAATTTTGTATTACATTGTATTCGGAATGTAATACATATACAGATAGAATCTAGAAATTCAGTGTTAAGACACTCCGTTCCTCATAAAGACACTTCTGTTATCCTCTTTCCGCCAAAATCTTGTTGAGTAGTGGACCTCAACCTCGCTACGAAGGAGCCAAAGCAGGACGAGGAAATGCACCTTTTGGAAACTATCTTAGCGCTCTAATCCATACATCCTCATCAAGTTACGTCAAAATTTATAAGTTATGTTCTTTTTATTTCTATAGGGAGATGTTTACAAATTTCCTCTATCCAAAGATAAAATTCTATGTTATCACATAGAATTATCATTTGGCAAGAAAAAAATCTATTAATTAAATATATTTTACATTTTTAACGTGTTACGCATCAAAAATATTACATTTTAAAAGTGTTAAAAAACTTATCCCCTTGCTGAGATCAACCTGTCCTTATTTTATATAAGCTATATACATTTTATATTATTTTTTAAAGTGTTATTCCACACTTTCCTGATCGTTATCGTTATCGTTAAAATTTTTATACGTTTTCTAAATATTTTTTTTTAAATAAGTAGCTTTATACATATCATACATAGAAATGATTATAGCAATTCAATAAGCTGTTAAACCACGTCTACTGCCCTCAGTGGTTGGTACTGACGTGTTGTATATGCGCACCACCCACTACACTTGAACTTTAAATTATTGACCTTTCCAAATCTAATTATTTTCCGTTTCCTTTGTTTTCAAATCTCTTTTGAGTCATCAATTGTGGAAGCGGCTTAACCTAACTTCGGTAATTGAGTTTCTGAGTCGGTTTTTACCTAATTAGCGCTTGTATTTTCAGATTCGCGATTTTATTTATATATTAAATAGGCCAGTCGTGGCGCAGAGGCGCGACTGGTTGTGGGTTCGATCCCGACTGGTAGAAATGGAACATTCATTTAAATTTATATTTCCGTTTTCTTGCTCTGGTGTCGAGGTAAAAAGGGTGGCGGCGAGTTATGAAACGTGATGCCTTCAGAATTCGGCGGAAAGTGGGGCATTAACACTAGGTTCCTTCTGCCTACCGCTGTGCGCGATATATAACGTGAAGCTGACTTAATATATATTTTTTTACTTTACCTATATACTTTACTATAAGGGTACAAAAATTTTAATTATTTAATGAATATATTCACTTTCTATTTTTAATACACATAATAATATTATCTAGTCAGTAGTAGTTGTAGTAGTAGTAATAGTAATCAAAGAAATAGAGTTCAGAGTAAAGAGAAAGAATAGAGTGTATTTGTTAGAACATTTCAAGAGTATAAGTTCATACATAATATTCTTTTTTTATTGAAATCACAATGTGTTAGAAGATTCTATTCTATTCAACGAAACAAAATCTATAAAATTTAAAAAAATCACAAAATTTATACAATCCACTTTATACAAATAATTTGTAAAATAATAATCATAAATTTTATTTCATTTTCTACATTCCAGTACTGACCTTTCATTAAATCCACTTACTACGAGAATCATTATAAATAAAATATTATTTTAATTAGCCTCATTTGAAGTAGCTAACAAAGTACTTATCATATTAAAAATGAATGGAGAATGAATGAGACGATTTATATTAATTAATACATTACATTTTTTACTTTGAAAAGATTATGCCTGTAAAAGTTTAGTTCGTACAAAACTTTTTATCAGCTTCATACTGTATTCCGCATGTAGTAGGGTAGACAAAGGGAACCTAGAGTTAAGACACTCCGCTGCCTACTCTCCGCCAAATTCTGGAGGCATTGCGTGTTGAGTGGCGAAACTCAACGCTGTATTTTGTTTCGACACCAGAGCAAACAAATGCAAATATTTCATGCCCCTGCACCACTACAGGCTCCATATTAAACTAAAACAGGACAAGCATGAGTCGGGCACGCCCAACGAGGGTTTCGTACAAAAATTGGAGGTCTCGAGCTTTTTCTGAAATAGTAATTTAGCTTAACCAGAGCTCTTTTTTTCTAATACCTAACTTGAACTAGCGTCTTTAATATCAAATTTTGCCCCGCTTTTTTTTTTGATTTAACCACAAGTGTATTGTTTTCAGATTTTTTCCTGTACAAATACTACCTGTAAAAGCTAGTTGTAAAATTTCATAATTCTAGGTTAACCAGAAGTACCCTATTATTTTTTGTTTCTCATTATAGTGTCGAAATACGCATTTTTTGCGATGTAAAGGCCACATGTTTTTTTTCAGTAAATGTAGAAATACTATTTTTCCGGCAATCGAGGGACCGTAGATCTGAGTATATGGTTTGAATTTCCTTAAAAGATACGGAACCCTAATAAATGGAGAATTAATGAAACTATTTATATTAATTACTCCATTACAGTTCTTACTTTAAAAAAAATTAAGTCTATAAAAGTTTAGTTCGTACGAAACTAAAAACGATCGTTATAATTCCCACGGCCTAGTATTAAGGTCACATAAACACTTAACATATTTACAGAGCTTGCAATTTACGTTTCTAGCAATTAAGAACCGTGCTTTCTATTCGAGATTCATATTTAGTTTTTACCTCAAAAAATCTTTTCAATTTTAAGTAGAATAATTTGGATTTTTTGTGGTTCACGTGGCCTGAATACTTTGTAAGTTTATCAAATGGAATTAAAGGAATATTCTGAATAGAAATGCGGAATATTATCTATTCTATACATATAATATAAAGAAATTGTAGTTATACAGCCTAAAATGCTGCATTATAGAAATGACTAAAGAATAAATAAATATTTCTATTATACTCTTTATAACTATAGTTCCGATTGCTTTTTTATAAACATAAGGCCACAATTTTACTAATTTTGTATTACATTGTATCCGGAATGTAATACATATACAGATAGAATCTAGAAATTCAGTGTTAAGACACTCCGTTCCTCATAAAGACACTTCTGTTATCCTCTTTCCGCCAAAATCTTGTTGAGCAGTGGACCTCAACCTCGCTACGAAGGAGCCAAAGCAGGACGAGGAAATGCACCTTTTGGAAACTATCTTAGCGCTCTAATCCATACATCCTCATCAAGTTACGTCAAAATTTACAATTTATGTTTTTTTTTATTTCTATAGGGAGATGTTTACAAATTTCCTCTATCCAAAGACAAAATTCTATGTTATCACATGGAATTATCATTTGGCAAGAAACAATTCTATTAATTAAATATATTTAACATTTTTAACGTGTTACGCATCAAAAATATTACATTTTAAGAGTGTTAAAAAACTTATCCCCTTGCTGAGATCAACCTGTCCTTATTTTATATAAGCTATATACATTTTATATTATTTTTTAAAGTGTTATTCCACACTTTCCTGATCGTTATCGTTATCGTTGAAATTTTTATACGTTTTCTAAATAAGTTTTTTTCTAAATAAGTAGCTTTATACATATCATACATAGAAATGCTCAATAAGCTGTTAAACCACGTCTACTGCCCTCAGTGGTTGGTACTGACGTGTTGTATATGCGCACCACCCACTACACTTGAACTTTAAATTATTGACCTTTCCAAATCGAATTATTTTCCGTTTCCTTTGTTTTCAAATCTCTTTTGAGTCATCAATTGTGGAAGCAGCTTAACCTAACTTCGCTAATTGAGTTTTCTGAGTCGGTTTTATACCTAATTAACGCTTGTATTTTCATATTCGCTATTTTATTTATATTTTAAATAGGCCAGTTGTGGCGCAGGGGCACAAAGTGTGAATGTAAGGGCGACTGGTTGTGAGTTCGATCCCCACTGGTCGAAATGGAATATTTATTTAAATTTATATTTCCATTTCGTTGCTCTGGTGTCGAGGTAAAACGGGTGGCGGTGAGTTATGAAACGCGATGCCTTCAGAATTCGGCGGAAAGTGGCGGCTAGGTTCCCTCTGCCTACCCTTCTGTGCCGAATAACGTGAAGCTGAATTAATATATTTTTTAAAAATATTTTTTAATTATTTGATGTTTAAATTTATTCCATTAAGTAAAGTAATTTCTTTATTTAATGGAACATTTCTTCTGGAAAATTTCATATAAAAAAGAATCATAAATTTTTTCGTACAGGACTTACCACTATAATATTAGTTATGATATATTGACTGATCAATAAAGCCGACTACTAGAAAAGCCAAAACAGACTAAAGTCAAAACGCTTATGAAAGCAAATGAACAAAAGCCGAATCTCTTAAAAGTTATTACTCAAAAAATATATTTACATAGTATAAATCTAAATACAAGATATAATAGATTTTTTTTACAATAAACAATGATATTCAGTAAAAAAATGTCTGAATAATGCATATTTTATTAAGAATACAGTAAGATATTGCAGCGTTGAATACCGCTAATTAACACACAATTTATTAAATTGGCACTAAGTTTTGACACTAGAATTATCTACCCACCCTGCTATGCAAAAAATTATTATATTCTAGATATACACATAACCTACGTAAAGCAGGGGCACACTAGAGTGTGACTATAATGCATCGGTTGTGGGTTCGATACCCACTCAAGGTAATGAATGACTGATGATATTTTTTAATATTTTCATTTTCTTCGCTCTGGCACCAAGTAAAAAAAAAACGAGACGTTGAGTTCAGTTCAGTTCAGCCATTCAACACACAATGCCTCAAAAATTTGGCAGAAAGTGGGGAACGGAGTGTCTTAACACTAGGTTATCTCCAGCTTCACGCTGTATCCTGCATACCCTGATGTATGCGGGATACAGCGTGAAGCTGATAAAAAAATATATTTAAATATCTTAAGTGTATTGGTCTAAGAAATTTGTTTTATTTATAAACTGAACAAAATTCAAGGTATTCGCTCTTATATTTGCAATATAATATTATTATTTACTTTTACTGGCTCGTTTCTTAGAAATTCTGTTAAATACGTTTCTATTCTAAAGGATTCCAGTAAAACTAAAGATTCTATATAAAGTTATTAGATTGGGGTACATAGTAACATGATTTCTGAACGTATTCCAATGTTTATTCAGTTTATTTGCCAAGCTTCGAATAGATGGTATATGAATTTAGTTTAGTAGGAACAAACTTAAATTTTATTATTATTATTATTATTCTTTTTTAACAGCTTCACCCTGTATCCCACACACAGCAGGCAGAGGGAACTTTGTGCTAAGACACTCCATTCCCCACTTTCCGCCGGGTTCTGGAGACATTGCGTCTTCAGTGGCGGAACTCAACGCCGCGCTTTGTCTCGACATCAGAGCGAAAAAATGAAAATATAAATGTAAATAAATATTTCATCTCCCCGAGTGGGGATCGAACCCACAACCAGTTGATTTTACAGTCACACTTTGTTCCCCTGCGCCATGACTGGTTTTCATATTATACGAGTATATAATCAAAGTTTTTTTTTGTAATAAAAACCGGAATAGCTGAGAGACTGTAGATTCATAAAACTTTTATACAGAATATATTCTCACATCAGCTTCACGCTGTATTCCGCTCACAGCAGGGTAGGCAGAAGGAACCTAGTATTAAGACACTTTGTTCCCTACTTTTTGTCGAATTCTGGAGGCATTGCGTGTTGAGTGGCAGAACTCAACGCTGCGCTTTGCCTCGACACCAGAGCGAAGAAATGGAAATAAATTTAAATAACTATTTTATTTCCTCGAGTGGGGATCGAACCCACAACCAGTCAGTTTTACAGTCACACATTATGCCCCTGCGGTGCGATTGGCCCCATATATAGGTAAAAGTAAAAATATTCGCGTTGTGTGTACGTGACTGAATATAAAGCGTGTGTACAAAAATATTGTACGAGTATGTATGAAGGAAATTGTGGTGTGATATAATGCAAGAGTTCCTTAATATTCTAACTTACTTTAATATTAAAATGTTCATGCATCTTCTTTATTTCTTTCTTCTTATCTTCCTTATATATAAAGAGTGAAACTACTTCATAAACCGCAGTTCTTTATTACGTACGATCTTATTAAGAGATAGATATATTAAGATGAGTGGCGTCTTCCTATTCTTATTAGTATTAGTGTTTAACATTAACATTTTAATATGTACGTTCCCATAACTTGAGAATTAAGTCTCTTGTAATTACATAATAGTGCCTCTGCAGCTGCGCCGTGACTGAGGCGTAACCGCGACAGTTCTGTGAGTTCGATTCCGCTTCGAGGAAATGAAATATTATATATTTTCATTTACCTCAACAATTACTACCACTAGGTTCCCAGGTTCGCTCTACCTACCCCGCTATAAGTGGCACACAGGGCAAATTTATATAACATAAAAGTAAAGTAAAAAAAAACACAAGTTATTTGCTTTTAACACAAAATACACTACATAAAAAATATCGATTAACATTCTAAAAATAATAGTTATTTTGCGAGAGGTAATTAAGTATGAGGGCTCAAACGCCAAGGGGTCGGGCGCGTCACGTCCACGCGAGGGGAGCACGCAACGCGGGGAGGCTCCTCGGGGATGACCGCCGTGACTAAGTATGTTTCAAAGTGTCATAAATTATTCGGCTTCATTACGCCACTTGCATAATAATAAATTACTTCCTTAAAATGAAGTCGTCCGCGAGATCGTCAAGTCGTTAGAACATTTTGTAAAGTCACTGAGTTAAGAAATATATTTAAAGTGAGGTTGATTTTTTTTGGAATTTATCTAATTTTTTAAATGAAATTTGCTAATATTAAATTGTACAACTGTCGTTACTTAAATATTTCAAGTGATACCGCCATTAGACTAGATCTTATAGTGTAAAAACATATCCAATATATTTTAGGTAGTTTCGTAACTTAAACGATAAAAACGGAATCCTTATAAGATCACTTTGTTGTCCGTCTGTCAAGACCATTTATTTTGAGATCCCGTGGAGGTATCAGGTGGACGAGTCCAGCTCGCACTTTTTTTTTAAATGTGTTCATCTGTACATTTAGAAAATAATTATGCAGCAGTGCCCCAGTTGGTTCTTTATTATGTGATGATTGGGTGTCCAAAAATAACAATTTAAATCAATAAAACTGACGAACGCAGCTTAGCTTGACTACTTACTTAAATATTATTAAAAGTACAGAAGAAATCAATTTATTCTGATAATTTCTTTGATATTTCCGAATTCTTAATATTGACTCAGTGTACGCATCTAAGTTGGTATTAAGTTACTGTGTTTACAAATTTTACTAACCTAAAAAAATTAACACTTGACAAACAAACAAATGAAATATGTATATATATTTACGACAGAAATATATATTTTTACAGCTTACGCAAAGCGAAAACAACATAAAAGAAAAACATATAAAAATATTTAATCCGAAATAGATATAATAAAATCGTCGTTACATTTATAAATCCTCTACAATTTATATTTCGACGCGTGCCACCGACAGTGCAAAAACACATCAAATCACGTAACTGCTGGACCTGAATGTAGCGTTCGGGCAAGATGAAAAAAGTGATTGATGATGCCAGAACAGCTTTATGTGATAAACATAACTTATAACCTTATTATTATTATTGTGATTTTAGTTGTATAACAAATAAGTATGATCAAAAGTAGGATTGTATGAAATTTGTCTGAAAAATAATAATTATTCATATTTGTAACAATAATATGTTTTACTAATTTAATTTAAATAAATAGAGTGTGGACTAAATTCACTATAAATGATACTTACTATTAATGATACATAAGTTAATGTTTGTGGAAATTAACAAAAAAAAAATAAAAATAAAAATTCGGAATTAATTCTTTACCTCACCTGAATCAGTACCTTGGATCGATCTAAATAAGAAACTCAAATATTTATCTCAAACTGAAATCAAATTAGCTACTACTTACACAAGGTATAGCAACAACTGAGCCTAAAGGTACCCAAATAGTACCCAAATAACTATGCTGTGGACCAGGTCAGGGTATAATATAGATGACAACAGAACTCCCTAAAGAGACCACTAAATCAACCATGTTATGATGCGCAATATTGCGGAATGGTACTCTTGTGGTTATATAACTTGCCTGCATGGCGTGTAACATATGTATATTTGTATATTATATACACAAGAATATATTATTAATACACACAATAATATATTGTTACTAAATAATTGAAATAAAAATAGTTTAAAGTTTCCCTTCTTCTTCAGTGTCTATTTGGGGAGTGTGTGATATTATTTTTAACTAACTATATGTTTTTATTTTCCTAATTTAGTTAGACGCGGCGTTAGGATATATAGATCAATATATAACGTTAATTTGATAAGATGGAAAAAGAAACAATTTTTCACTAGATAGCCCCTGTTTAATCACTAAATTATAACACACAGGCTGTGGGATCGATTCCCACTCGAGGAAATCAAATATAAAATATTCTTATTTCCAAGCTCTGGTAACGAGACAAAGCGCGGCGTTGAGTACCGCCATTCAACATGAAATGGGTCCAGAATTCGGCAGAAAGTGATAAATGGAAGTGTCTTAATTGGAACGAAGTGTCCTAACACTAGGTTCCCTGGACCCTTCTGCCTGCTCGGCTACTTACTACTACTTACTTTACAGAATCATTAAAACATAGCAATCCTGGCCTAAAACTTATATAATTACCAGTTCACCACGCAACAATACGCAACACTTAATGTAAG